>CAEFZX010001025.1:0-93047 GCA_903066825.1 Alfaro cultratus | reverse complement strand
ATGACAAAATGCCTGGTGTTTTCCTTGTTATGGGGTGTATCCGGTTTTTTAAATGTTTTTTTTTTTTTTGTTTTTACGCTGCATTTTTTAAAAAAAAAAAAAAAAAAAAAAAAAGCTAAAACCTTTTATGATATAATGAATTATATTCAAAGCAGCATGGCTGAAAAATTGCTTACTGTTTGCCCAATTTCCAGGACATTCATGGTGACACTCTGAACCAGATCAAAACCATGACCTTTAACCGTGATGGTCCTGCCACCACTATGACACAAACACACGACAATCATTACAAAGCAGCCACTAAGAATTTGCCTAGAATTCACTTACAGTGCTTCTGGGAATTTACTCACCTGAGGAAGCTCTTCGTTGGGTGGATGGAGCTGATAGTTGGGTTTTGCTCATAGGTGTACATGGTGCTAGGGTCTGCTTCCTCACAAGGATGGTCCTCAAACTCCACACACACTGTCACCAGCTCAGCGTCTGCCTCCGACGCTGGAGGCATGATGCATTTAATCGTTTGATCCATTTTTCTGGGGGAAAAAATAAAATAAAATAAAATAAAAAGATGTAAACCCTGTTACCCACAACTTGTGATGTGTAGAAAAAGGTTCAATCCTAAAAACTGTTTCTGATTATAGCAGGAGCTAAATTTTTTTGCTGCTTGGCAGACTTTCATAGGAGCGGTGGAGCTATTTTGGTATGCGCTATGGCAACAACTAGAAGTGCTGAATTTAATCTTGTGAGAAGTTATGCGGAACTTGCAAAGCAATGCACTCTGAATATTTAATTGTCACTTCATGCGTTTAATATCCGTTGTTTAAAAAGGAAAGTCATTAATACGTGGGAAGGAAAAGAAACCATGCAAATGATTTGTAATTGTAATGGGCAGAATTCATGCAGACTTGCAAAGCAGGGTCACGTCTCTAAAATATACAAACAATCTGAGAATGAAAATGTTAAAAAAAAAAATTTAAAATGTTGTACTCACTCTGTGATGGTGCACTCCTGTGTTCTGTTGACCTTTACTCTAACCTGTGAGCCGATGTCCAAATGTTCTCCATGGATTGTCACCCGGGTTCCTCCAGCACGAGAACCTTTGTCTGGATATATGGACTCCACATTGGGAACCTGCATTCAGAACAAAGATTCAGCAAATGACAAGAAAGACATCAGATTAATAACAGAACACTTGACAGCTTTTCCCATTTAGACATTTCTCCTACATAATGCTTTTTTTTTTAAAACAAATGGAAACACTTCTCTTTCTCTGAGGTTCATGTGTCCGGTTTTTGCAAATTGACTGAGACAGCTGCTGGCTATAGCAATTAAGAAAACTGTGAAGATAGCCCATGTTGCAGCACATCATTATTATGCAGCAGAAGCCATTAGCCCTTTGGGGCCAGAAATGGTAGGACAGTCATTCTGTGCTGCACATTGCCCTGCAAAAGTATTCACACTCCTTCACACTCCTAACTGCAGTGTACTTAATAGGAATTTTATGTGACAGACATACACAAAGTAGTGCATAATTGCTAAGAGAAAATTATATATATTTTTTAGAACATTTAGTAAATTTAGTGCATTTACTACATTTATTTGAATATATATCTGGTAATAGGGTATTATATTTATGGTACATCAAGAAAATATGAAAGTTTTACTTTTATTATGTTTTGTTGGTGAAATGTCTATCATTTATCATTATCATCAAAATGTATCTGCCACAATCAACTGTCTTCAGAAGTCACTCTGTTATTAATAAGAGAACACTAATGTATAATGTCCGTATTAGTGGCGGGACTTTAACACGTTAATTTCAATTTAGTTCCATGGAATTTAATGTGTTAAAAATGTTAATGCATTTTTCACTTTTTACTTACAAAAATTCTAAACCGGAACCTTTTTATTGAGTTTCTGGTATGCCCATAAATCTGACGCACAACAGCATTCAAACACTGGTGGACATCAAAGTCGGTTTTCTAGTTTCACTGAGGATTCCTGAAACACTTGAAAACTGGGTATAAAAGCACTTTGGGCCAATCTTATGGCTGAATAACCTAAATGATTAAAAACAATAAAAATATTTGTTGTTGAGGTCATATGTCTATTTATTAATTAATTTAACAGCAAGAAAAGGTCTAATATGTGGGAAGGGTTTTTGGAATAAAAAGTTTGCAATTAATTGTGATCAATTAATTACAGACCCTGCAATTAATTCCAAAATTTTAATTGGGATAAAGTTGGGGAGATGTTTAAACCAGAGTTAAGATATGATCATCTCATGGATCACTGTTCAATGTAGCATGCAACCAAATACAACAGCTTGTAGTATATTTGCTAGGCTGTCACCACCAGGTCAAATGAGGTTAGCATTAGCCAGAGGAGCAGCCAAAAGGCCCATAACAACTTTAGAGATTAGCAGTGAGTACAGCAGAGTCTGTCGACTAAAAAAACTACATATTTGTCCTTCATAGATGAATGAGAAGGAGGAAGCCCTTGTTAGAACACAGGCAGGTTATATAGATAGAAACATGGCAATGGCATCATGCTGTGGGAATGTTTCAGCTTAGAAATGGGGAAGCTAGCCACAAAACACTTGAATGTGGGCACAATGTTTTGTTTCTAAATGTACAAAATAAGTAAAGAGATGCACTAAAACACATGCAGCTACAAAATATTGAGTCAGGGAGTAAATACACATACACTCATCAGATTTATATTGGTAAAAAAATTTGAATGTGAAAACATGTAGTCTTTTTCATCCACTTCATAATTAATGTTGGTGTAACACATAAAACCCTAATAAAATAGAAGAAAATGAGTGCTTGGCATGGCACTGTGGCTTAGAAAAAAAATATTAATGAAATACCGTAAGGAAAGGGCAAAAGCTCTACATACGTTGAAACTTGCTCATATATGTATATATAAATAGAGAGAGTCCTAGGGCAAATTATCCTCATAGAATTCTGCAGCTACCAGAATCAGCATTCCTGCTTTTTCTAAACTTTCTATCCCCACCATGAACCTCGCCTCCAGGGATGCCTCTTATCCTTGCTGACAGGATTCACTTCCTCAGCGAGCAGGGATGGGGCAGACCTATTGTGCTTCGCTGTGTCAATGTGGGTGGAAGGAGGCAGATGTTTCCGTTTAAAATTTTGAGGAAGGAGATGCAGCAAAGACACACATCCTGTCTCCAAAACAGTTTTTCCCCTTTTCTTCCCCCTACATCTTCCCTTTCAGCCTGGCTCTCGTTGAGCTTCTTAGAGATAAAAAAAAAAAAAAAGCCTAACAGGAGTTCCCACAGTAGTCCCCTCCTTTAAACTCGCTGTTTCAGAGGTTTTTCATCTTTATGTATCATGATGGGTTTTCAGATTGGGGTTATTTCTCTGCAGTATGACTCATGGACAGAGCTGCCCTTAGAAGCTGCTGAAACGACGCTGTGAATTATGAAACGGTCTTTGTCTATGAACACAGAGAAACAAAGCGCTTACACGGGTATTTCCACAGGCTGAATGTCCTTATTCCAATGAGAGGTTGTGTGGGCTGAGGTTAATTTCCACAGAACTGGCCCAGTTTACCTCAGCCACTGATAAATTCAGAGTAAAAGGGGCATTCCAGGAGTTTCAATATTTGTTTTTGTTGGCAGAAAAAAAGCTACATGACAATTACTTTTAGCTTCAGTTCAGATGGACTTTTGAAGATTCCCACACACCAACATTCCTCTGAACCATAAAACACATCTGTTAACACTCAGCTGACACTCTTGGGAAGGCCTTCCCAGTGGGGAGCGAAGCAAAAGAGCATGCAGGAAGAATATGGAGGAAGTCACAGACAGAAGGGAGAGCAAAAACCCAGCAGGAGAGTCAGACGCTGGAGAATGCTCACCAAGTAGGCGAAGCTTTCCTTTGACATCCCCGTCCCGCTCTGGTCCACGTCCACGCGGACAGAATCTGTCCTGTCATGTAAGGACCTCCCGGTGCGACACACGAGCCTGAGGACAGAGCATCACAGCGAGAGATCAGTTAATAAAAACACAATCTAGATAACACAATACAGCATCCAATTTTGATTTAATAAGGACTTTAATCAAGCCAAATTGTGTGCGAGGGAAATCTGATTGTGACGGCTAAACAAAGACATAATATATCTCAGAGAATGGTTCTTATGAGCTAATTCATCAGTCCCTATTGCATTTACATATGGAATCAAATAACGCCTCGAAGGTATCAGATATGAGCAGATGTAAAGTTCAAAGCCCCCCCTGACCAAATGCGTCTAACCACAAAGGAGATTAGGGGCCTGCTGAGGCTTGTTCTCCAGCCTCCTGGCTGTGATTAAACCCTCTGCCACCACTCCACGCTCTGCAGGGACGACTTGTATTAATGACACAGTGGAGAACGGAGGCACGGGGACCCACTGCTCTGGGACCTCAGAGGGATAAATGTACCAGGGGCGGGATATAACCTTTATTCCTTCCAATGATCCCCTCCAGGTTGACAGCTTGTTGGTTTATTCAGTCTGGTACCTGCTGCTGAAGAGGTTAGAAACTCTCAGCTAGTGATCTGAAAACTGGCAGACATCACTGGGAATTTGCAGAAGTATTCACACCTTCAGGACTTTTTGTTACATTTTGTCACCTTATAGCGACAAACTAGGATTTTACATAAACCCCCTTAAACTAATGTATAATTGTAAGAAGGCTGATCTGATTGAGTTGGCACAGAAATATGTGGAAAAATATCTGATTGTAAGGAGATAGGAGACAAAATGATAAAAAAAAATAAAAAAAAAATGCTTTTTTTTAATGGGAACCCGAGTAAAAGAAGCTGAATGCAAATGTCCCCCACACTTTTTAAATTTGTGAAAATTTTGAAAACCATGTGGCATTTTCCTTCCACTGCACAATTACTTATGTGTTCGTGTGTGACACATAAGTGCAGTTTATAAAGTGCAGTTAAAACTGAGAGTTTTGTGGTTGAGCTATGAATACTTTTGCAGAGCACTGCATGTAAGCGGAGGAGCTGTGTTTCAAATAGACAAACCTGGTTTGGTTGTACAATAAGTTTAGGCAGAGATTCATTCAAGCAGTTATGACTAAAACTAGAAAGAAATTTGTACTTGAGTGTGTTTTTAAATATGCAATTCAAACTGAAATGTGCTTTGTATTGACTGTATCTAAGACCAAGCGACTGCAGAGTCTAATGAGCCCATTTTAAAGTGTGAATTTTGCTCCTGTGCCTGAGTAGCTGTTGAAAATACACTAAAATAACCGGCAGTAGCTGCAGACCCTGCTGAGGCCTACAGGGCTGCTCATTAATAACAAGAGCATCAGGTAAAGAATGTCATTACCCTCAAATTAAACTCCTGCCATCACCTGGCACGAGGGCGCTCTTTGAGAAAAATGCATCATTTCACAGGCTCTAATTTGGAGAAGAATGAAAAGGGACAAATATAATGAAACATGAGTAATCTCAAGTTCAAGCCTAAGGGAAATAAGAGATACGGAAGCCTGAATCAGCCTGAGCATGCACAGTTTTTGCAGACTCAAGGGTTATCAAAACAGTACATCATATTGTTAAACATCTGCTGCTGAAAACTAATGCAGAAGACTATGTGGTGCATAAAAGAAAATGGTAAAAATAATTACTATTTAAGGAGTGCAAATAAAGCTTTTTCAGCAGGTGATTGCCACAGCGGAGGCAGCCAGCTGCATCTTAACCCGACTTGTGTGAGACGTTCACCAAGGTATTGACAGAATCGCTTTATACCAAAGTAAATAAAATATCCTGATTTATTTGATGTTTATATACTGTAATGTCATAAAACATGAGATATCTCTGTTCTCCATCTTACAATGCTGGAGATCAAATGACCAGCCAAAATGCCAGGCACATGAAACTGATCATTTTCACTTTCTCAAGGGAGAATGAAATGACCACCACTAAAGTGAACTGCTGAAAAGCCCATGATGGGTTTCTGTTTAGGTTGAGGCTGCTACTGTTGCTTTTGTTGTAACTAAAACCCAAAATTACACAAGACTGAGCAATTTCCCACATGTAGATCCTGTGCTGTAACCCAACCACAGTCTAACAGTCCCTTTCTAAAGCATTTAAAGTGTTGAACTATTTCACATTTTATGAAGCAAAATCACAGACTTCATTGTATTTTATGCGACAGATCAGCACAGAGGAGTACACAGAAGGAAAGTGATCCATGGTTTTCTAATTAGTCCAGGAACTTTGAACATTTAAACTCTCTGTTTGCTAAGTCATCAATTTAAGTCACTTCGATTCAGGTGTGGGCTTAGAAAGGACCAATCTAACGCAATATGCTCTGATTTAACCTGTTCAATTGTAGTTCTGGCTCTGTTTGAGGTCGTTTTCCTCCTGGAAGGTGAACATCTATCAAGGTTTTTGCAGAATCTAAGAGATATTTTTTTACAATGGCCCTGCATTTACCTACATATCTCTCCACATTAGTTTGGACCAGCTTCTATGGTTGGTGTTAGACCACACATAACATTTTGCATGTAGGTTATACATACAGTATTTTCTAATCTGGGCAGATTACCTTCTTCCACATGTTTCCTGTGTCTCCTAAGGCTTGTAGCAAACCTCAAACAGGAGTTCTGGCTTCCTTTCAGTAATGGCTTTCTTGTAGACAATCCTTCATAAAGCCTAAATTTGATGAGTGCACCATTATCAGCTGCCTTGTCAATAAATCCTGTCACCTGAGCCTTGGCTCTCTGCAGAATCACCAGCATTGGAAGAGCTGCTTCTAATGCTTTCTTTACCAGACCTGTAAGTTCAGCTGTCTTGGCAGGTTTGTAGTTTTCCTCTTTCCATTTTGGCATGATAAATTGAACAGTTCTCTGTAAGATGGTGGATTTTATTTGGGGTTTCCAAGTGGGCTGAATACATATGTGCATACCACATTCAGATTATGTATTTGCAAAAAATGTCCAAGCCATACATCATTTCCCTTCCACTTTACACGTAGTATATTCTTAAATAAAATACATCATGTTCTGTAGCTGTAACATAAGAAAATACAGAAATGTTTACAAGGTAAGTTTTTGTTTGTGAGGTTTTGTAAAAGATTGCGTCCCAAACACACAAACAATAATAAATTTAGAGACTTGGAGGTTGTATTTCTCTGTGATTGCATGCTGATACAGAGGTATCCCAGTCAAAAGGACATGCTGTTTCCCAGCAGGAGCAAACAGAGCCAGACTGACCGCCACTCAACATTTCAATGCCGCCAAACTGCAGAGGTATTATGGCTGTCAAAGGGCAATATTTGGGCAAGTACTGAAGTGTCTCCTATCATTTCCCCTGAGCCGCTGATGAGGATCATCAACAATCAGCTGTGTGCGTGTGTATGTGTGTGTCTGATGAGAGTGTTGTCAGAGTCTTGCCAAACGGACAGGGCGAGGGCCACTTAGTGCTCTAATGAAATTGATAGGAAGGGCGGTGTGAAGAATTTGCGACAGATATCAAGAGATGCACTTCAAGTAAATGAGCTGCGCCCAGGCTGACATTGCCATTAATTAACATGTCAACACAGAGTGAGAGGAGAGGAGTTCCTCCAGAGCTGCACACTGTTCTTTTCAGCACACAGATGTGAACTTTGGCCTTTTCCAGCACACGAGCGGACACCTGTCTCAGCAGCTTCGGTAAATGGGGTCACATGCGTAGGTGCTGCGCTTGTATGCTGATGAGTGTGGGAGTCTGCGAGAGCCATTTTGAACTTGATATCTCACAAATGAGGGTAATTAAAAAGAAAACTGTTAAAAACTTTCAGGACTGAGGCACTATCAGAATCCGTACATTTTCTATACATCCACAATCTTCCTTATAGGGTTGCAAGGAGGATAATTAGTAAGATTTAGACGTAGTTGAAATCATATTTATTCATGTACTCTATATAAAAATACACACTATCCTTTTTCTCACTGATATCAAATCAGACTAAACATTTCCTGTTTTAAGTTAGGATTGCTAAAGTTATGTATTTCTGCATGGAGTTTGCATGTTCTCCCTGTGCGTGTGCGGTTTCTCCTCTGGCTTCCTCCCACAGTCCAAAAACATGACTGTCAGGTTAATTGGTCTCTCTAAATTCTCCTTATGTGTGAGTGTGTGTGTACATGGTACACAAAGAGACACTGTCTGTCTCTGTGTTGCCCTGCGACAGACTGGCAACCTGTCCAGGTGTACCCCGCCTCTTGCCCGAAACGTTCCCTGGAGATAGGCACTTGCTGGAGATAGGCACCTGCACCCCTCCCGACCCCATTAGGGAAAAGGGTGTACAGAAAATGGATGGACGGACGGACGGATGGATGCCAACATTGCTTTTTCTTATTTTCTTGGAATTTAGTAGTATTGCTAGTTTAGCTCTATGATTTGGTTCAAATATTTATGGGATCTTTTTACAAATGTCTCATAATAGATTGCTGTAATTTTAGCCCATTCCTCCTGACTGGACTGGTGAAACTCGGTCAGGTTTGTAGACTGCCATGTGACTTTCTTGTAAGACAGAGTTTGTGGGATGGACACTCCATCTAAAAGACTGACAGTTTTGTCATTTAGTCACTTTGTAACTAATATGGTTTTATGCTTAGGGCCAGTGTCGATTTGACGGAGTCATTTGTGCAAAAGCTTTAACTGTCAAGCTTCTATCTTGAGCTGTTGCTTCAATTTTTCAACTTAATGTCCTTTCCTCATGATGCTATCTATGTTATGAAGTTCACCAGTCCCTCCCACAGCAGAGCACCCATACAACATGATGCGGCCAAATCTGTAATTCACACTGAGGATGATGTTCTCAGACTTGTAAGTGTCTCCTTTTCCTCTAATGTAATGATGGTTATTATGAAAAAAACATTTCAATATGAGTTTTATTAGACTATTGGACAAAAAATAATGTCTTAGTGAAAATGTAAAAACTGCAATCCGGCATTTTATGTCACTTTTTAGTGGCCTTTCATTGGTATAGGAGTGGCTTCACTGTAAGAAATCACACTCCGTTAACATATTCATAAAGTCTTGCTTTGGTGCTCAAGTTGATTCACACATTTTGCTGTAAGACACATTCATCTTTTCATCACAGATGTACATTCCCAAGCTGTTTATACTTGTATATAATTGTTTAAACGGATGAATGTGGCACCTTCAGGCAGTTGGGTATTGATGGATTAGACTTCTGGAGGGCCAATTCTCTCCCACAAGACATCTTGTGTGTGATTTTTTTCCCATGATGTCACACAAGGAAACGATGTGTTTAAGCTTTAACTTGAATGTTGTGAAATTAACTAATCAGAAACTTAAATAGCCATGACATCATCATCATCAACTGGTTCGCAAAATTGCTTAAAGTTACAATCTTAATATATTTTTGGAATCTGAAGAAGTCAACTATTTATTATCTCTCTAATTATTCTAGCAAAAATAATTAATTTTGTTAATCCTAACAGACCAAAAACATGTTAGTCAGATATAATCTCATATAACATCTGGTTTCAACTCTTTAATTTTATGCTTAAATTACCAAGTGTTAGATGTTGAAGCTGAGATTAAAATATTCCAGTTTAAGTGATGAGATAAGATCAAAGTTGATCAGTCACTGGATGTAGCAACAACAAGGTGTGATCATGCATTTGTGTGTAAGTCAAAAGTGCTGACAGTGTCAGATGCACTAACATGTTGTGATTTGTCAGTGCGTCTTAAAGCAGAGAGAATGTTGCTTCTCTGTCACAGCAGCCAGGCTCGGGAACCAATGAGAAATGAAGACAGGAGATTTGATCATCCCTGGAGTGAAACGTGAATTCTTTTTTTTTTTTTTTTGTCAGCTTAGGGAAGAGGAGGGGTGCGGCTATGTCAGGCTTTTGGAGTGACAGGTGAGACCTGCAGGTCACCCTGGAACTGGTTTTAAAACAATGATTGGCTTCACTGGAGCACGACCAGATAAACACTTCTATTCAAGGAACATTACAGATACTGAATAGAAGTTTTGGATGTAATTTTGGAGTTACTGAGCTCTTTTTCGCCAGTGTCAAAGCAGGGTCCTGCTGTCTCCATGGTGACAGTGCGATGGTCCCCGAGTCACGAGGGGATAGCGGCGGAGTCATTTAAATTGAGAGATGTGCTGCATAATAATATTTGTGAAAATTAGCCTTGTGAATACATAAAAACTAAAACACAAATGGATGGCTGAGATTCATCTTTTGAGACCAGAACAACACAGATATTATGTGAGGAGATAGCAAGCTAAGCTATTTGCATGTGTTTTTCCTCTTTTTTTAAATTTCTTTCAATAAAAGCTTATGAGTCACTAACTGAAAATAGCCACTGACAATTTTTCTTCACTTACTGCCTCGTCAAAAGAAAAGAAAAAAGATTAATTTTAGATATATCTATTGTTATTTTAATGGAGTGCAGAGGATTTAGGGCCAAGAACTGCATGTCTGATTGGAAGTTCTAATAACTTTACAAATAAGATTTTCTCTATTTGTCTTTGTTGCTGGTAACACCTAACATATCTATTACTTTACAAAGACACGTATACCTAAGGAACATATCAGTATGATCAAAAAGTGAAGAACTTATCTCAAGTGAGTTTGCTGGCCATTCAAGCACAGTGCTATCACTGGTTATTAAAGGAGGACATGGTAATTCTGGCAGTTCTAAATGGGAAGTCCTGCTGAAAAATCTCCATAAAGTTTGTCATCAGAGGTCAAAGTGATCTAAAATGGCAGTGCTGAATGTGGACTTTAGGAAAAATAGTGACGCAGTGTAATTCCTGAACCTCTTTTAATCTTTGGAAACCCTTAAGCAGGATGGATTGTGAGGCTCTCCATTCTTCCTCCAGACTGTAGGACCATGTTTTCCTCATGAAGTGCAAAATTTCCTTGATCTGAAAAGAGGACTTTGAATCACTTGTTCTTTTCCTCCTTAAGTAAGACGTTTCTGATGTTGTCTCAGGTTTAGGAGTTGTTTTAGCATGTTTTGCTTATTTTTCCTTCCACTCAATTTTCCTTCAAAATGGCTAGAGACATCTGTGGAATATTCCATGTCATTGAAGCATCTCTTTGTCATTAGAGTTGCTATGCTTACAGTCCTTGGGCAAGACTGAGCTAACTGGCTTTCTCTAGGTGCAAGTCAGGGCTTTTCTATTTATTTGCAACAGGAAGACCAAATGTTTAAGAAAATTATGCAATGCACAAATAGAGCACCAATAGAGTTTGAAAAGCTTGATTGCATTTGGCGGTTGCTTTTAAGTATATGGGCAAAAGCTAATGTACAAAGGGAAATCAACAATTTCCACCCTGATGAAGAGATAACAAAGCACATTTAGTCAACACTGTCGAAACTTGATCCCCAAAGCATGACTGGACTTGCTGATGAATCATTCAATGAGTAAAAAGCCAGTATGAAACCCTGAGAAGACATTTCAGGAGGCAGTAAAATGAAAGACACCTGGTTCTGCCTGTACATAGTCTTGGCTACGTTTGTTGCCAAGACAAACGTTGTTTTGTATAATAAATCAAAACGGTTCAACTGTAATTCAGACTGCAAAGCCACAACTCGAAGTGCCAGTTACTCAAGTCTATGAGCTTTCTTTGGATATACTTCACGAGAATTATTGTGTACTCAATATGTGACAGTTCACATGCACAAACAAGACACCAAATAAGGATGCCATGATGCAACATGTTCGGGGTTCCAATCGAGGCAATTTTGAAAGATCTTTAATGGAGAAGCTGACTGCAATCTCTGTGCTTGGGTGGTTGACAGGGGGAAAGGTTATACCCATTCCAACAATACAAGAATCTAAGAAATGCAAAACAACCCACAAAAAAACTTAAAACAATTATATAGCGGAATTGTAAGCCTAGGATACTTCATGCACATTGATTAACTTGGCCTCACAGTGAAATAATGGCAATAATGTCAATACCTTGTATTATTTTTGTCATACAGTGTACATGTCTGTGCTTTAAGAAATGCAATTACTCAACTCAGTATTACTCAATCCGACTCAGGGCCGTATTGAGGAAAGAAATCATCTCAATAGGGACATTTATAACATCATAGTTATGATATTAGACTTATGTCAGAAGACATCTTTCTTGTATTTGGAAATCAAAATGAAAAATTTGACAGATGTTTCCGACAATAGTGAGTTAGAATACCAGCTAGTTGTCCTCAGCATGCAACTGAGCATGAACCATTTATGACATCATGTTTCTTCTCAAGCTGCAATAACAACATAGCTTTAATGATCAGCATAAAAGTATTTGGTCACTGAGCAGTAAAACCCCATGTGGTCTTAGTAACATTTCTCTAGGTTCAATAAATCTATTTTATTGAGCCCAGTAATAATATATGTGAAAAAAATAAAAATAAAATAACTTGATGTGAAAAATATTAAATTTTTATCACTAGATGCACAAGTCACCAGAGACTTGTGCATCAAATAACCAATTTTCACAAAATTGTCTCTGATTTGTGATCAGGAAGTCAAATTATTTATTTACTTAGTCAAAAATTACAAAGTTTGTGTTTTGAATGCATGTAAAATAGGAGAAAATTAGGAACAGTCCATTAATCAGTTTATTAAGTAATTAACCAGCAGTTCTTTAATTTTCCATCGGAAAACTACTGACTCCATCAATGAATTGTCAGTAAATTTAGTCTATTTTTGTGTTTTAATCCTTGATAAAAAATCTTCCACAGGGTCTGACATCACAGACAACTGGAAATCCGTATCCACTAGTAAGAGCCTAATCGGTGCATCTCCAGTTATTCATGTATTCTTCTTTCTCCTCAGTAATACATGTCAATAACCAAGAATTGTGGAGGATTTGCACTGAGAAGGTCTGGTAAGCTCTCCCCTCAGCCTCATGTTTTTATTTATATGTCTGAGAAAATTCCCACAGTTGCCTTTGAAGCCACATAAAGCTATATGACTTTAATGTTTCCCCAACAAATAACCAACATTTTCCCCCAGAAGACGTGGAGACATGGGATATGGAGTCCGGTTCACCTTCAAAAAAGATTCGAAGCCCTAAATTGGAGGTATTTAGACAGTTTCAGGAGTTCTGAAAATGTTTTTGAAGCTTTCTTTATGTTTTTCCAGCTGATAAGGCATTCCAGAGCAGGGAGCTTGGTTCCTGTTTTCAGTCATAGTTGGCAGCTCCAACTGTACTGCCTGAGTTAAGGCACAACATGCTCCCATCTGACATGTTCACTTCAGGATTTCTTTCAGTTACAAATCTTTAGATTCTCCATTTAGTTTTTTGTATCTCTTTCTTCTTTCTGTCCATCCGATTGCTCACCTGCCTCAATGCATGTCCGGTTACCATGGCAACAGGTAATTGGCACCTGTCATCACAACGTTGCGACGTTGCTGCATATTTTAACGGGTCTTTAAATAAAAACCTTGCAAGGATTTTTCTCAGCCCCCTCTTTTTCCACCACCCTCGACGGCATGGATAATTAAATAAGTACGAAGTGCGAGAAATCAGCAGAAAACACTCAAGTCACAAAAACACCATTGCAAAACATGCAAGCACGCGACTTTGTGACTCATTAAGGAAGTTTCTGTTTGAATACTCACTCAACAGAGACAGTGTAGCGCTCGGGCAGCAGATCACAGGGAACGTCTCCTATAAAGATGTTCACTCCGGCTGGCCTTCGTCCCAGGTTCCTGCCCTGTACCGTCAGCAGTGTGCCTCCTTCAACAGGGCCCCTCAGGGGGGAGATCTGACAAAGACAGAGTGAGGCAATGAACACACACACACAGAAAAAGAAAAAAAAAACAGAGAAGGTGCTGTAATAAGCACAATAAATTAGAGCTCATAAGAAGATTACTGCCCTAAAATCACTCAAATAATGATGGGTGATAATTGAGGCGACAGAGAATTAGCAGAGGCCATGCGTGGAGATGTGGAGCGTGTCACGGACAGAGATGGGGATTCAATCGAACAGACACATGGTTTAGCTATATGGGCGCGCACTGCCGTGCCTGTCTGAGACTCTTCAGTCTCTAATCCTCTACAGCACATGCAAATAAAGAGCAGGCTAAGAGCCCCCTTCACATCCCACGAGAGACAGACAGAGTGGGAAAGTGAGGGCTGGAGAAGCGAGGTGTAGAGCACAGCAGAAAGGTGGATGAGTGGGGAGGCAATTTAGAGAACCGAGTGTCAAGAGGAGACTGAATGCTGATGATGGTGGTGAGAGAGCAAAGCCTCAACAGGGGAATTAATGCACAGCGCTTTTCCCCCTTTCATCTGTTTTCCTGTGTCTGCTCCGTCAAATTCCTTAGTCCTATTTCAGCTTTTGTTCTGAGGCG
The DNA here is from genome assembly GCA_903066825.1 of Alfaro cultratus. Classification (NCBI taxonomy): domain Eukaryota; kingdom Metazoa; phylum Chordata; class Actinopteri; order Cyprinodontiformes; family Poeciliidae; genus Alfaro; species Alfaro cultratus. Next base: position 78,695 of record CAEFZX010001025.1, on the reverse strand, counting down.
TGCTCTCACGCGTCATTTCAGCCCCTGCCTCTGCTTCCTTAATTTTCCATTTGGAAAACCACGGGGAGGGAACAAAGGAGAGGAAACGATCACCTCCTCAGTTACTGGGAGAAACAACCTTAAAGATAGCATCTCTGAGACCAAGACAGAAGAAATCCACAATGGTGTCGCCGGTGTAGAAAGGCTGTGCTTCGGCAGCGCTTCTCAGAATAACCTCCAGGCTGACGCGAGGTCACCGTGACCCCCTTCTTGGTGTTATTAGTCTGGCTCCACTACTAACAGAAAATGTGCTGAAAAGTGAAACAACACTTGTGTTTGGTCTGGGTGAGAGGACAAGGTTTGCCTTTACATTCAGACACCCACCAGGAGCTCACAAGAACACCAGGACAGATGAATAAACTCTATATTTCCCAGCAGGGTTTAAAAATAGCAAGGACAAACTTCTTTAAAGCCTGAGTAAAAATAAACTGTGGAAGTGAATGTTCAATGCCTTGAAAAGTGTAAATTTCCCATGTTTTACAGAGATTGCTTGAGATGGATCAACACAAAGTACTGCAATAGAAGTAATTGAAAAACCTTGGAAGGGAGTCACTAAATAAATGTTTTACCAGCCTTATGTATCGAACAGATTTTTCCTTATTCTTTGAAAAACGCTCCAAGCTCTGTCAAATTGGTTGGGGAGAATCGGTGAACAATGCTTTAAGTCTTGAAACAAATTTTCAATTGAATTTAGGTCTGGACTTTGACTGAACTATTGCATCATATGGAAATCGTGCTATGTCCTGAACTATTCAATAGTAGCTCCAGTCTCATGTTTAGGGTCGTTGTCCTCCACCCTAAGTTTTTTTCCACGTACTGCAGCTCCATCCATCTTTCATGAACTTTGACCGGCTTCCTTGTCTCAACTGAAGAAAGGCATTCCCTCAGCATGATGCTTCCACTACTAACTTTCCAAGTATTGATAGTATTTCAGGGTGAAATTAGCATTAGTTTTCTACCACAAATAGTGTTTTGTATGTGGACAAAAAAGGTCAGAATTTCTTCAACATGTGTGCTGTGTTAAACCTCTAAGCTTCACAGAACACCTACATTTAAACTGAGATTAATGAACAAACAGGTTATTATTTGGTCATTCCAGAAGGCCGTTGGCGAATTAAAGTGATTGCAGTGTTGAGAACGCTTCCACTACTGCCCTTATAGCAGAGCTAATATTTTGTTTGGCAGCTTTGCTAACTTTGAAAAAACGTTTAATGCACTTAGCTTCGCCTAAATTAATTTTGAAAGTCTTATCTACTAATTAGCTTGGCTGATTTGTAAACTTTCTGTTGTATAAAGTTTGACATCTGTTTGGCATGTGTTGAGGTTTTGATCATTGAGTGTTAAGAATTCTTCATCTATTGCTTTATATTCATGCTTTTATTTTGAAGTGGGGGCTGCACAGTGGCGCAGTTGGTAGCACTGTTGCCTTGCAGCAAGAAGGTCCTGGGTTCGATTCCCGGCCCGGGCTCTTTCTGCATGGAGTTTGCATGTTCTCCCTGTGCATGCGTGGGTTCTCTCCGGGTACTCCGGCTTCCTCCCACAGCCCAAAAACATGACTGTCAGGTTAATTGGTCTTTCTAAATTCTCCCTAGGAGTGAGTGTGTCTGTGCATGGTTGTTTGTCCTGTCTGTTTCTGTGTTGCCCTGCGACAGACTGGCGACCTGTCCAGGGCGTACCTCGCCTCTAGCCCGGAACGTAGCTGGAGATAGGCACCAGCACATCCCGACCCCATTAGGGACAACGGTGAACAGAAAATGGATGGATGGATGGATTTTGAAGTGGGTGAAGACTGCTTATTTCTGTTTCCTCTCCTCACATTCTCTTTTTTCACACACAGTGAAGCACAAAATTTAAACGTAAATACAATATGTAAAGGCATTATAGAACAAGTAAAAAAGTATTTGATGAAATACTATGTTCCTCGTGTGCTTAGCAGAGCTAATATTTATGTGCTTCAGGGGTGACTGAATAGAAAATGCATGTTCCATTTCTCAAAAGTTACACATACTAAGATCTTTTACTTTAACTATGCAATTTTGCACCATTTTATATTCGGCTACATTGAAAATTTTGATGACAAATGTGAAAAAGTAATTAGGGGTAGCATAATATGTTGTTCCTCAGGAAACTATTCTGATGTTTATATGATATCTTAAAGTTTTTGCAGATGTGGGACAATGCTGTGCTTACTTACTCAGCTGACATAAGATATAACTCCCGTTTCATACACATATACGGAGCGCATTAATAAATCGGCAACCATGGTTGCGCAAGCTCTCGAGCATTTCAGACAAAACACAGAAAAGCAGCTATTTATTAACAGAATGCATTTCGGAGCACCCAGTGTGCCTGTGTGGTGCCTTTGGGAATTAACATTAACATCAGCCTGCTCTGCTATTCATTTACACCTCTTACGGGTCTGCGAGTCTTGATTTACAGCGCAAACTCTGCCAGGTCTCCAGAGAGATTGCAGGGTGGGGGTTTGTGTCTGTAAAAGCTCCCAGACCCAATTCCTGAGCGATTAAACACATATGAACAGTAAATTATACCTCAGTCTAACATGTTCTATAAGCAGAGTACAAACATTTAGACTGTCTTGAACAAGTATTCAAAATCAAATATTCTGTCATGTTCAAACCACAAACCTCAATGTATTTATTATTAAGGTTTCATGTGGTGCTTTACTTTGAAAAATCTCAGAGCATAATCTAAGCTGGGGCTTAGGTGGGAGAATCAAAACTTTTTTATTAATTCTCTCCACAATCCTTCATAGAAGAGTGGCAAAAAGAAAGCTCTTGTAGAAGAAAAAAATGTAAGTAACATCAGCAGTTTGACACAAACTATGTATAGACACAGCAAACACATGGAAGAGGGTGACCTGATCAGATGAGACTAGGACTGAACTATTTGACCCTTACACTGCACATCACCATGAAACACCATCGCCACTGTGAAACATGGTGGTGTCAGCATCATGCTATGGGGATTGATTTGCTTACAAAAGCACCTCACACTTTTTAGATTTAGATAAAAAGTGTGAGGTGAGCTTAACTTTGTGTCATTCCAAGCCAACATTACAACGTGTAAGGGTTGCAATGTGGCAAAACTTGAACAAGCTTTAGGGGTCTAAACTTTTCCACCACACTATACTGTACCCAACCTGCCCTGAAACATATGCTTTCCTTTTGTTTATTTTGTCTCTTGTCGCCACAGCTTTCATCCTCCTCCTGTCAGTCCAGTTCCTCTGCATCACTCTAATCAAGGAAGACACAAAGACAAAAACAGGAAAAAAGCTCCTCGCTGTAAATGTAGCGTTCTCCACCCTTTTTTCTGTCCAGGCCTTTCCACATCCTCTTTCCTCTATGAGCCAGGTCCTTCTGTTCTTTTTTCTTTACATGTTGTGGGTAAACCATGTTGTCAGTTCCTGTTTTGGATGACAAAGTGTGTTTTCTTTTAGCGATGAACTGGCCTACACATAACAGGGGAACAAAGACCCCAGGGAGATAATAAATTTCTCCTTTGTCTGACACCGGAACATGAAACAGAAAGCATTTTTCATAATTAGGGTGTAGGTGGAAAACTTTAGCGAATATTAAGTCCTCCATTTTAATATTGATATTTTGGCCCCTGTATCTCATGAAAGAGATTACATGTTACACGAGAGAGTGAAGACAAACATGTTTTATTACCAAAGCCACAGCACAATTGTAAAACAAAGATCTGCTGCTGTCTGATTTTGCGTGTGTGTGTCGAGGGAGATGGGATCTGGTTTCAGTAAGTTGGAGTACTTGGGCTTTAACCCCTGCGGATTCTCTGAGAAAACACGGCTGCCAAAGCATTGCATCACACACCCGAGTGAACCACAGCCCCACAATCCTCTCTCCTGCGAGAACCAGTGAGTGTGTGCGGGTGTGTGCAAGAGAACCGTGCAACAATAGTCTACCCACACACATCTCTGCCCAGCTAACTTCAGTCACGTAAGAAGTCCATATGAGTTAGGCTCTCAAAGAGCATCCTGTTAGTCACAGTATGCTGACAGCTACAAAGAATGAAGGATAATCATGAATGCTTCAATATGGCCAGTTTGTGTGACAGATTGCGGGCTTATGTGTGTGTATACGTGAAGGAGTTTGGTGTGTGGGGGTGCGTGTGTGTGTGTATTTGGCTGCTTTGTTCTGCTTTGCTTATTCTCCTGGGCTGACCAGGTTTTATCTACAGGAAGTTCGGGCCGACTGGCTCTCATGTGAGCCGTGCTTCCCATGACCGCCTACCGTGGCTGCGCCGATATAAGCTGCAGAAAACAGACTTCAGGGATGAGACTGAAAGCGCTTCCTCTACAGTTAGACAAACAAATAAATATGATCACCCGTCTGAGCCGCAAAGAAGCATTTGAGGGAGGGCACCCTTTTAGAGACGACGATGACACAACCGCAATCAGATCTGTGTTAGAAAAATGACCCTTAATTCCTTTTTTTTTTTACCACAGTGGTTTTGTTCCTGTTATGGTTGAACTTCAAAAACATCTCTCATGAGAGCTTATTCTAGCTTCTGTGGTTTCTTTCATATGAAGGCTTTTACACTTACAGCTCCCTATCCGCACAGATTAAACACATGCATGTTGATGTTTTCAAGGGAGGGAGGTGTTCCCATGCCCTCCTGATGGATCACAGATCCTCTCCGCTATGTCCCACGTGGGCTGTGGCTGAGTGAGTGTTGGTGTTGTTGCAGAATGAACTGTTTTATTAGGAGTCGGTCCAAAGAGGCCCTCAGCAGCTGACACTGGACATAAAGGACCATGTGAGTGACCTCATGATTCAGCGAAACGAAACTGAGGCTGGAGGCCACAGAGAAACGGAGGAAGAGGAGAAGGTCGAATGTTGAATGCAAGGATTCTACCTTGTGGATCTCAGGAGCAGGACACGCATCCCTGTCTGGCTGGCAGTCATCCCTCAGCCTGCAGCTGTTTTCACACCATCCACAGAGGTGTCCCTGATCCTCACGGCCCCAGCACTGGGAGCAATCTGAACTGCCCACTCCACAGTTGTACACCTCCACTAGAGGGAGATGGGAGGAAGGAGGGGAGAGACAGAGACAGGAAGACATTATTCAGACAATAGTATGAAGATTATTTTTAGTGTCTTTGTCTAGATCAGGGGTGTCAAACTCATTTTCATCTCGAGTCATATGAAGTTCATGAGTGTCCTAATCAGTTTGATGTGGCCCATGGTTGTGGCAGAATATATTGATAAAATATTTTAAAATATTAATAACCAGATTTCTCTCCATTCAGTGAATGCATCTTCGCACATTGATGTAATTTGGCAGTATACATATAAAAACTGGTTTGATTTTATAAAATATTTAAGCACACAAATGTTTTAAGGGGATTTTCTTGGGGCACTCTTGTCTCTAGAAAGTTATGGCGTGCCAGATTTGGCACCCAGGCCTTGAGTTTGCCACATGTGGTCAGCATCAGTAAGTAACAATAATAAAAAAACAAAATAGGGTTGCAGGTTTTTGACAATTTTTCTGGAAAATAGTACAACAAAATCTGAAAAGTGTGGACAACCCTAAACATGCAGCCAGAGCAACAATGTTCCCATCAAATCTCATTTGTGTGTCGGAATGGCTCACTCAAAGTCTTGACCGAAATCTAACTAAAAATTAGAGGTGAGACCAGAAAATTGATGGTAACAGACTCTCTTTGAAAAGTATTATCATTCTCAAACGCATCTACTGGAAAAAATGTCTACAAAGCACTTTGTGACAATAACACACAGATGGGTGCAAGCAGCTCCGTAAGCTAATTTGTGGAAATTGCAAACATTAGAACAGTAGTCTAAACTATTTTTAGGCTCATCATGTTCTACAAAAGGCAGCGCCCAGTGTAATTAAATGTTGCTGCTGATGCTTTGTCTCATTTCATGCATGACCTATATTTGCAATATATTTAGCATGTAATCAATCTGAGTCTTTTTAGGCTGCTGCATTGGTACTTTTACTGAAATAAATAATTGGAGTACTTGTCCCCCCGCCTGAAAAAGCATCTGTTTGCTGTGTTGGCCTTGAATGGTCAGCTGAAGGTACGCTGTTAGAATCCTCCACAGCTTACATGAACCATATGGGCTGCATGCTCTAAATAAGCAGAATAAACATTTGGAGGGTGATATATTCATGGCTATAAAAATAAACCAGGAAAAAAAAACAAAAAAAAAACCCAGAGAGGATGAGAACAAAGCCAGGGAAAACAGATGATTATGTTCGTGTTCCAAAGTGCCTCCCAGCGAGGCGTCCCATTTGTATTACCGAATGCACATCTGCACGACTGTGTGCATATTAGGCTGCATGCATCTGTATGTATGTGATGAAGTGTGTGTCATTTTAAAATGTGATGACTTTGCATGCTGCGACGAGGTGCCTGTTAAGCAGAATGTCTGGCAGCGGGCCAGGGCTGTGGCTCACATGGACTGCGAACGTCACATCTGGGACTGGGACAAGCAAACAACTGGCTTGGAGCGGCTCCGCAAGACAATATGCCAAGTTCAACAACGCAAGCCACCCCTCATCATCTCGTTGTTGTCATGGAGCTCAAATTGTATTTGCGACAATAGATTTGGACATTGCTTCTAAGAGGCAATGATAACACCTTCAATTGCAGCTCCCCCATGTTCTGTAATTATTATGTGTAATTAGGTGTTAGCAGAATATAACATTATGGTAAATTGCTGGTTGTTGGCAAATTATGTGTTGGAATACACAAACTGCTATCATTACAAGTGAAAGGCAGTCTGACACTGTCTATCCCTGTAAGTATTTCTTTATTTTTCAACAGGGTCAATCAAATCCACCCGTCTCGCCAGGAATGCATTCCCATCGGTGTCATGTTTTTTTGTAGTTTTTTCCCTTTAAAGTATGGAAGAGGAGAAGGATCTCAGCATAGCATCAGGCTGTGTTTTTCATTCTTTTTGCATGTCTGTCTAATCATAGGTTTTACGTCTTACCTTTCATGGGCTGAGGGCTGTCAAGGAATATATCCCCCCTCTGACTGATGAAGTATCCTGCTCTCCTGAGGCTGAGGTGGTAAATCTGACTCCTCTGATTGGTGAACAACTAAATGAGCAAAGAGGAAGGTAATATCAGCAAAACATTGTGTGCTTGGACTCTGTGTTCTCTCCATTCTGTTTCTTCTTACTGTTGTCCCACATACAGCGGGAGCCACATTTATTGGCACCACTAAATCCACCTAAAAGCATTTTTAGATGGATCCATCTAAAAGCCCTTTTAGATGGATTTAGTGCATCGGGAATGGAGTATTGCAGTGCATAATGTCACACTGAATATTTTTAATAAATCAAATCTTTAATTTGACTATCATTTATTCAATTGGGTGGGGTAAATCCATGTTAGAAAATAATGATTTCTTTAATGAAACAACTGATTTTAAGTTAACAAAATTTATGTAATTTAAGCTTTCACGTTATTTATACCTTTTCAGGCTGATCAGAGTTTCTACCCTGCAAAAGATCTGTTATTTATCTTGGAACCACAAAAAAATCTACTAATTTTACTGTTGCACCAAGAGTAACATCTTGGGGTCAAGTCTCAGTAAGAACTATTAGATGCTGTCTATGAGCCAATCAATATTTGAGAGTCATGCCATAAAAACACAGTTTCTGTTGGAGTATAACCGACATTGGATTTTTAATATATGCTGCAAGAATTGTGAGTCTTGATTAGAATAGACTAATATTCACTCTCAACAACAGATACTTTAGGTATGTTTAGTGTGCAATGGATGAATATTTGAAAAAACTCTTAATGGTAATTTTTCTAGTATGGTAGAGGACTAATAATGCTGTGGTCTATTTTTCTTTCAAAGGCTCTGGGAACCTTGTCAGAGTTCATAACATCATGAACTCTTTGAAATACCAGAACACTCCCAATACATATCTGGTGATCTCTGTCAATAAACTACTAATCGGTCATTATTGGGTCTTTCATAGTATAATGAAAGACCATTTGTCTTTCATTATCTTTGTCAAGTCAACAAAGATGTCTGTTGATTTGACATAAAGTCAAATCAACAAAGACATGGTTCACCAAGCATAAAATGAGCTGGAGAGTATAACACATAAGAGCAAATCAAGGACGTCTAAAGGAGTTGTGCAGGGAGGATTGCACAAAGAATTGCATCTTTGGGTTACTAAGTCTCTATAATAACCATTAAATGCAATCTGTAGACCAGCTAGTTATTTGAGAGGCATGCAAGGGAAAGGTTTTCTGTCATTTCATCTCAAAACCTGAGGAAATAGCTAAGGTAAACTGAGATCTGAACTGGAGTTTAGTAAAACATCTGGGAAAGCCACAAATACTAACTATGAATTATGGTGGAGAAAATGGGACGCTTATCCACAGATCCTGAGTTTCCTATAAGCAGTAGTGGGAACAGTAGTAATGAGCTAACAGTGGAGCTAACTTTTTGTTTAGCACTTTATCGTTTTAGCACTGCCCTCTAATGAACACCATGTTGGTTGGGGTTAGTGCAATTCATTTTTATTTAGCGTTGCTTATTACTACCTACTAGAATGCCTTACCTGTTAACGTTTTCAAAAACCAGAAGATTTTAAATAAAACTCTGATGCCCTGTGCTGGAATTGAACATAATGTTGGTCCTTAGTGGGTCTTTAAACAGGTTAACAATACAGAACTTCAGAATATCTGTATTGAGAGTAATGGTATCTCTTTCTCTAAGTGAGACTGTGAAATCTCATATTACAAGACTATATCCCCAAAAACTCAAGACAAATTCATGGAATTTTAAAAAGTTCAGTATATTAATTACGACCTTATTTTAAGTGACTGGATTTTGGAAGAAACCTGTGTTAAGGTTTGTCATGGATCTCTTTGTTAAACAGCAAAAACACATGTGGATGGATCATCCCATCCACATGTGCCAGTGGATGGGATGATCCACTGGCACATGTGGATCATACAAAATATTAAAAGCACAGAAACTAATAATTGTACAACTTCAGATTTTGTTCCTAATAATTTCTTAAAATTAGATATTTTTTTTAACTTGATAAGTTTGCACAAATTTCAGGTTGGATTTGTTGTTTTTTTTTAAAAGATATTTAATGTAATATGCTTCTGCAATTACTCATCTTATCCAGGGTTGCCAATAAATGTGGTCAGCGCTATGATAATGGGTCTCTTGTTAGCTCATAAACAAAGGAAAGTTATTATTAAAAACAGCTGACAAACAAGCTTTAAGCATAACAAGAGTGAGCTCAGTAAAGCAGTGGATGAAACAAATTGCCTCACTGGTTATTTCTGGAAGGTTATTGTCCATACTTACCGTCACCCCACTGCACTTGACAGTTGAGTTGTCCAGCCATATGGCCACATAGCGCCGTTCTGTTCCAAAGTCACACTCAAGCTTCTCCGTCTGTTGAGCAAGACACTTACTTTAAACAATATGGATTATTTAGAAAACAGCGGCCAAGAAAAATGTGATGAGAGCCAATGAAAATGGCTCTCAAGATTTGAAAAAAAAAAGAAGGATGAAACAAATGCACAGAATCTTAATTTCTGGCAACAATCATCAACCCTGAGAAGGCACCAGGAAAATGAAAATAAAATTAATCCCATATTAACTGAGCTTGCCAGAAAAAGACTTTCAGATTTCATATTCATAAACATCTGGACTCCCACACCTCGGCAGCTCATCTGGGAGTCAGAATAATGAGTGTGAATTTATTTCTCCACAAAATAAGTGCCCTGAGTTCTCCGGAGCGGAGATATCTGAGACCATAGAGAAGCAGAGACAGGTAAGAGCAGCAGACGATAAGTGCTTAAAGTGGAAGAAGTCATTTGTCTGTGAATCCGGCCGGCTTAAATGGGTCTACTTTGATCGGCCTCTCCAGGACGCTGCTATTTCACGGCGCTTTCTGACACCGGAGACGGCTAATATTTATGGCAGCTACACGGTTCTTGGTTTTCTGTGCCACTGTGAAAATTTTTCTGAGAGTCAGTCAGAGATGGGATGTAAAAGATGAGAAACTTGTTCTGAATTTATTTTTTCTCTGTGGTGAAAGCGTGGGAAATCAAAAGAAAGATCCCGGAGGATCCGTGCACAGGCTAAATTTGATTGGCAGCACATTTCCTGCTCTGGTGACTTGTCCGAGATAAAGACATTGATCAAACAATGTCAGTCTGTATAAACTTTAATAATGAAGAATAGCATGAACAGCTATCATGAAGAAGTCTGTGTGTGACTTAATGTCTGTCACCATAGCAACACACCAGAAAGACAACGTGAGAGGCCAGCCGGGGTTAAGAGTGTGACCGGCTACGCCTGGCAACCAGTCAGCACTGGCATTTTGAGCAGATCTTGGAGTTGTGTCCTCATCCTCATTGGTGCAGCGTCAGCTTCTGAAGCCCCTCAGTGCAGATTAACTACATGAATGGGAGTTTTAACCAGTGATCTGAAAGGACTGCCTGAATGAAAATGAACAAGAGCAAAATTAAGCTCCTGCTCCGAGTGTTGCTGCCTCGGGCTGAATGCACACGCTATGTACAGTGTGCTGACAAAGACATGGTATCCAACCATGATGAATTCATCATGGTTGGATACCAGAGGGTGAGCATGCCCAAACAGCTGAGGAACTCTTCATCTGTTACAGTGATTCTCAAAAGTCAGATCATAGATTTCCCACAAATACTGTGACATTTATCCTGTGCAATTCAAGTGAAAAGACAAATCTGTTGGAGGGAATGGTGTCAAAAACAAAAAGCTACAAGAACCCAGTTGCTAAGTGTGAAAAAACACTGACACTTTATTAAGGTAATATCTCCATTCAGTCTCAGGTTGATGTAATCTGGAAGATTCATTTGGATGAAAATGCATCCGTCTTTTAAAGTTATGACTTATTTTAGAAAAATGGAGAATCCACAACATTGCTATCGCATGTTAAACATAACCTGCACCAACCAGAAATTGCTGTAGCTAAGTCAACATTGCTAGTTGCTTACCAATAGAGAAGCTGTTGGTGAATAGCTTCTCTATTCACCAACAGCTGATAAAGGTTGGATAAAGGTTGTTGTTATTTTTTTAGAATTATTTGTTACTGCCTTTACTGTGCCATGACATATATAAACTGCAGTGTTTCTTTTTTTGTACCCTTCTCCTGACTGATATTTTTGTACAATGACATAATACTGGTAACTAATGGATGCAAATGAGCAAAGATAGAAAAATCCTTCAAGGAAAATGAACATTGTTGAGCGTGTGAACTCAAGAAACTAAATAAAAAAATGTTTGAAACAACGTTTTAGTTTGGGATTGCGTTCATTTTGTGCAACCACATCCTTAGTTTTTTTTAAAAAAAAAACTTTTCCTTTTGATTGATTTGCTTTTTAATTGAACGTTACAGGATACAACCAAATTTCATGCTGAAAAAGTCTAATTTTTATATTTTTATGTCATAGCAACCAGACATTGTAATGGTTAAGAGTCAATGTATTCTCAATAAGTAGAACACCCAGACTGGCTTCAGTCATCCATTGACCCCAATCCCAGAGCAAAAACATTCATCTGTTTTAGCCCAGCTTGAAGCAAAGACACCGTATGCTTCTCTTTTCTTCCAATCACATTCACCACATGCGGTTTCTGGAGACAGCCCAGCTCAGAGGCTGGAGGATATCTGACGTACCTTTTGGATGTTGCTCAGGTTCATGGTGAAGTCTTGGGCCATTCCTGAAGGTGATGGAGGAGCCTCAGAGGGAATCAGGCTGGGACAGGAAGCAGCGCTCTGCAGTGGGAGACAGGGAAATTCAAGAGGGGAAGGAAGTGACATACAGGAGTTAAAGAAAACAATGGCTTCCTCTGCCCCCTCTTCCATACATCCACCACCCAAAAATACCTGTCCTGTTTATCTGGACAAGCAGGAAATGAGAGGGTGAAGTCTCCCTTTGAAGGAAACAACAATGGCTTCAAATAGGGAGATGATGAAGGATTAGAAAAACAGACCCACCGGACACTGTGAAGCCCCGAGCAGAGCAGGAAACGGCAGCCTACTTCCCGATGACCTCATGACCCACATTATAAAAATCTTATTTCATGTTTAAACAGAAACTATAATTTAAATACATAAAGCATCTTAAAAAAAGCACCATTCTTTCATGCTAATCTGATGGAGATTTACTCCATTTACTTTACAGATGCAATCGTGCTTCTATTACTCCAACTGTGTAAAACTCATGAGATCTAAAACTAATCATTAAACAGTCATAGCAATAAAAAGATTAAGGAAAACACCAGTAGACCTGTGGCTGGCCAGAGGAGCGAGAGCCGTGTCCTCCCCCTCCCATGTGACCCGATAATAAAAGAGTTTGAGCAGAGAGGGAAAATCTGCGGGGCCACGCAGGCCATGGGATTTGGCTCAGCAGTAAAAGTCTAAAGTCGACACAAATAGTTTGATAGCTGACTTAATCTTGATGTTGTCAGGAAAGGGTCCAAAAAAGGCTGGTAATAGTTTCCAATGAGGCTGAGCTTGTTATGGATAACTTTCCCTTTTTTGCACTCGTATCTTGTTACTCTATTTTTGTTGTTTTAGAGCACTTCTTGCACTTACATGGTTTTTGTTACTAAACATATATCTATAAAATTTATGTGTATGGGCTCCTACTCAAAAAATATAAAAGCAGTTCCGTACAGACGTTATGGCACAGTGAATATACTCTTTCACTCATTCGCAAATATCTGGCAGAGAGTGAAACTTTTAAGCAGGTCATAGGAGCTTTAAAATACCACATTATCCTGTTATGAGTCTGTAAAAGCAAAACCTCTTGAGATTTTATAGCCACATTTCTGCACACTGTAGTTGAGACACTGACATTGTAACCTCACGATGATTCACCACATGGCTGCTCTTGCCTAACCAGTCTGGACTCAGATTATTAAAAGAAAACTTTTCTTTTTTACAGCTGAGTCTGGATTGTGTCGGAGGTTTGGGCTTGTAGGATACTGATATCATGAACTCCTCCAGGGATCTGTCTGGTTGATAGATTGGGGGGAGAATTACTCACTTCAAGCAGATTTGGCTTTGATTCATCTTTGCTTGAGAGGCATTGGTGGTGCTCTTGGTCCCAGTAGCACTTCCACCTTGTGCTCAGGCAGCTCATGCATCTGAAAACAAAGATAGATACAAAAGTATTCAAAACACATTACTATACATTCAACATTTGTACCAACTACATACATCAATCTACACAGCCTGACCAAAAATAGTGTTGCCATACAGTAATCAAAGCTAAAGGGGGTCTAACAAAATATTAGAGTGTAATTTTCTCTTTGGTGGCGACATTTTGTTTGACCAGGTATCTTTTATTAGGATTTTTTTGTAATAAATCTAGCTAAAGAAAAGCATGTCTAATAGTGGGGATGGTGTGTTCAGGTTGAAATATTTTCCTCTGACCCACATGCAATTTGCAGCACAATCGTCACCTTGTTTAATGTGTCAAATGGTGGCAATACTCTATTTCAGATTATTTACTGAACAGTGCTCCATCAGATTATTGTAATAATCTTTTGCAACTTTACCCTGCTTCAAACTCTACCCCTATTTCATGGATGTTTATTTAGGGTTTAAGAGCAAAGGGAGATCGTTACAAAGAAACAGTGCACTACTCAGATATTCATTTTGAAAACATTTTCAAAAATGTATAAAATTTCCTTTTACCTTTTAATTATGCATGGCTTTGTTTTGTATTTAATACCCAAATGATGTATTACAACATGCATTGTGTATTTTCTAACATACTGAGACAGAAATCAAAAACAGAGGGAAAATGTTCCATCTGGTTTGTTTTCACCCCCATATCATGTCCCTGTGATCATCCCCATGTAAAAGTTGAGCATGAAGCCCGCTCTGACTCATTTTGGAGTGCAAAACAAATGGGGAGGCTGAACTGATTACAGGCATCAAAGTGAAGCTTTAATAAAAGGAAGTAATGATTAGTCACAGTGGCAGACACGCTCATTCCACGATCGCAGCTCAGCCGGCGGAGAGGTCAGGGTGGGCCAAATCGGCTGAGATCAGACTCTCTCGCTGCTAAATGATGATGCATGAGTACGCATGCCGCCTCATGTGTTTAAATTTCTGTGAAATCGGGCTCGGGTTTTACGGTGCCGACATGGAGCGGCTTTACCGAGAACATTTGCTAGATCATGTTCGCGGGCTCAGCTGATGTGTGCACAGCAAGCATGAAGGCTGGAAAAGCAGTTGAGATGATTAAAAAAAAGGTTTCTTCGTGTATTGACATTTTTCATGACAAAGTGTTGTATTTTTTTCAGTGAAATTTCTTGTTTTGAAGGATCACTTCAAAAATCGACCCTGAATGAGTCACAGATTCGGCTTTAACTAAGGAACTCGCAAATACAATAACTGCAAAGATGGATGGAGGAATTGACAGACAGATGGACAAATGGATGGACGGATGATAAATGGACAGATGGACGGACAGACGGATTGATGTTTTAGATAAAAGAATGTTTAAATTCTGGAAATGTAAAACTGTTTCCATCCTCCAGACCTGGAAAACATCTAAATCAACTCCTTTCTTTGTCATTCTGAGTTGTAACAAACAGAACGTTTGCAGATAAGGGCCAACAATGTGGCTTCCAGATAAACCACCTAAATATACCGGTACTCTGTAAACGTGTGTGTGGAGTCTGCATCTTTGAGTAGCCTCTGGGTTTAGACAGATGTCCCACACTAGGAAAGATGGTGCCTCCAGTGATAGCAACACTCAGAGGGGGTCTCCAGATTAGACGGCGGAGGGTGTAAGAGGATGTGTAACTGTCTGCGTGTGTGTGTTCTGATTAAAAGCAGACGGACTCCTCCAGGCTGTTATCAGCTGTAGTTTTCCCTGACTCCCTTTCTGTCCTACTAAAACACCTAAAACCCTCACCACCCACCCACATTTACATACAGACTGTTTGCATACACACCACACTCTCTTCTCGACTGAAAGCTGACAGCAAACACCCTGTGAAACTGCTCACCCCTGGTCGTAATGACCACTCACATACACACCCGCGCTAAATACACACACTCTCTGGTTCCCTCTGTGGACACAGCGGTTAAACACACATCCTCAATCACACCTCTGTCAGAGAGAAATACATCCAGAAGAAAGCCTCACTCTCAAGGAGGGGAGTGCAAGTTAACCAACAGACACATGAGCGAGGAGAGGAAGAAAGACAGAGAATTGAGATGTGAAAAAATGTGAAATGAAAAGAAAGTAAAGGACGGAACAAAAATAGAGTAGGTTTGAGGCAGCGAGAGAAGTGAATGTTTAGTGTTTGTCTTCCTAGGCTGCAGAGCGAAGCTGGAATGCCGCGGTCTGCTTGTCATTAACACTTTACCCAGTGACCACTTTAACCGTGTTCAGGGAGAGCTGTATAAACAGCGCTCACTCTCTCAGACAAACACACACATGCATGCATTTATATCATAAATGAACTTTACCGTGTGACTCTCAGAAGTGTAAATACTATCTGTTTTCTTCATTTTTAACACATTTCTCCTGATTCATTACATTTGGAACAGCTAACAGGCTTGTTCAGCCAAATATATTGTATGAAACCTTTCTTCATTATTACACTTCTGTTAATTTTCTGGACTCAACAAAAGAAAAAAAAATCAACACAATGAAAAATATTGGACAACATTCAGTCAGTGGAGGCCAAAATATTCTGAATTCCTGGCAACAGACATGAGATCCAAACTTTCCAAATAAATAACCTGCGACCATGTTAGGATATAGATAAATTAAAACTGCAACTGTGTTGATTTTCAAGCGCTTACACATCATCTGTTGTTCTGCAAAAACGTCTTGGTGTGAAATTTTCTCAATCTTTTCACTATTTTCTTATAAAATCTACATTAGTCCTACAGATACAATACATTTGTGAATTTTTCACAATTGCTTCTTTGTAATGGTGCAACTCAGTAAATGAATGAAATACTTAATTAATTTAAATAATTTAGTTAAAAACCAGATTTAGCTGAAGCAAGTTTCCAATTGTAGTTCATAAGCAGGAGAGTTAATAAAAAAATATAAAATACACGACTTTCACTGTTATTAGTTCAATCATTACAATGACTTTATTTCCTGTTGCATTTTGATTTATTCAAATGAATCAAAGCAACATTTGTGTTTAAAGATCATAAGTAATAACATTATACGTGGAATTTGAAATTTATTTTGTTCATACCAGAGGAGTTTGTACTCAGCTAGCAAACATTCATGTTGTCGATTAACTTTATTACTGAAACAAAATTAGCTTTAAAAAAGCGCATAATTTAATTCAAAGTGTGCGGAATAAAAAGTCTAATGCCTTTGGTTCTAAAAGCATTAATGCCTGACATTACTTAAATGAAACACAATAGCCTCAGTTAGCATAAAACAGAGGAAGATCTCTGATTTAAAACCAAAGAAAATGCTTTCTTCAGAAAAAGAGGTTTTCCTTTCTCATCCTTCAAGACTTTGATTTATCTATTAGCAGAGTGATGGCGCTTTTCATAAAGAAGAGCTCTTTTATGTGGTTTCATTGGGTCTAAGTGTATAACAAATCCCACTGTTAAAAAAAAAAGCATGAAGTGAATGAGATCAGATAGAGCCCAGCAGTTCTGCACCTCTCTGCGTAATGCTCTTCCTGTGCGAACGGCACTTTGCTCATTATCACCTCCGACAAACCGCCGTCTAATTTCACACTCCTGGACCCTGCCACATATTGGGTGCAGTCTCACACACGTACACCTGCAGCCGCTGCGTTCACACCTCGAAACTACTTTCAAAAAGTGAACAAAGGGAGGGGGACACCAAAATGCTTCTTTTTGGATCTCTGTGAATCTGTGAAACACACTCAATGCACATGGATAAGGCTCTCAGGATCAGAGAAGATCCTGTAACATGATCCAACATGCAGGAGGATGCCAGCTGGAATGCCTCCACATTTTGAGGAAAACTCTGCTGCTGTGACAAGGACATCCAAGTCAAAGTCTTTAACAAAAACAAGCACGGGTGTGATCAAGCAAACATACATATCTAATTTCCTTTGGTTTAACATTTACAGAATATTAATCTCGCATTTGATCCCGCACTGGGAAAACCTTGGGCAAACCAAACACACACAATAAGCCCTGGGAGAGGACATGTTGGCTGTGTTTGCCCAGCATGGCCTAAATAAAAAGCATTTGATGAGGAGACAAGGGACGTAGAAAAAGAAGAACAAACACAGAATTGAGGCTTTGCTTTGTCTTTATCGTCCAGCTGTGTGTGCAGATCTGAAACGGCACTGAGGAAAATGCTCGATATTTCGGTTCAGGTTTTCTGTTTGGAGACTGCTACAAGAGCAGTTTGTTGGTGTTTAGTCTCCTTTAGGAGGGATTGTTTTGGGGGATTTATTATAAGCCTTGTCGTTAAAACGTGGGAAAGTGGAGAGGATATAATCAGATCAAGTAATTCAATAAAAGCCGCAGGCAGAGAGAATAAATAGTCTATTGGAAATGAATGTTCTACCTAATAAAGAGCGCAAAGAACTTACTAACAAAGTGAGGGTTCAATTTAATAGGTTGACTAGCGATGTGGTTTACATATTTATTTGGATTTCTGTCCTTTCAGAAAACACAGATCAGAACCACAGCTTTGTGCAAAACTTTAAAACCAAACAGTTTCCAAGGAACGAACTCCTCAAGGTAGTGCTGGGCTTGTTCTTCAAAATTTCATAAGTTTTCATTTCTTATGTTTTTTTTACTCATTTTGGCAGATGTTAAAATATAAGACAATTGTAGAAGAAAAACTGTTTGAGGTTACAAGAGACTTAAGGCTAAGGTAGATTTCCAGCTTCAACCCGGACAATGACTAAACACACAACCAGCTGAAATGAAATGTTTTAGATTAAAAAACATTCACATTTTTATTTTATTGTATTTTAGTTAACCTTTGTTTAACCAGGCGAGTTAATAAGAACAAATTCTTATTTACAATAATGACCTGGGAAGGATGGTCCAGTTTTAACAGACATCGCACTGGACGATAAGACATCGTCCAGTGAGATGTCTTATCCTTAAATTCTCAAATATTACAAGTTTTATGCTCTTTAGGAACTAATTTATCTTAAGCTATTTTAGTATTTAATACTTTTCAAAGATTAAACTGAAAATGGGGGGAGGGGGGGAATATGTCTTTCTAACAAGATGTTGGTAACTAAGTGCCAAGAGATTCAATTTAAAGTTTTATATGAATGTATCAGGTGAGTTAAAAAGAGGCACAAACCGAACTCATTCCTCTAAAAAAGAAAAAAACTAGTGGAAATAAGAGAAAAGCAGTCAGAGTTCAAACAAAAACTTTAAAGGATTTTAAATCATCAATTTACATCTCAAACCCAAAATTCTCATTTGAATGAAATGAGAATTTACTACTTAGTCTTAAATTACTAAGTAGTAATTTAAGACGTTAAGCTGAACATCAGGTAGTTGGAGCTTTTTGTAAAGTGTCTCAAACGGAGAAGTGTGAAACCCACCAGTGTCGTCGTTGACAGCATGCCATCGCTTTGTGCTGTTCATGTGAAAACCTTAATTATACATTTAATTAAAAACTAGAAGGGGGATTTTTTTCTACTAGAATCTGAGGAAGAAAGTAGAAAGATGTCAAAAGAGAAGAAAAATTATCAACAGAAAAAAAAAGGTGCATTAAGAAGAGCTGTGACACAGAATCATCAAATATTTGCAAAGAATCACAAACTCCGAGATTGACATGAAATATTTGACTTACGAGGTCTTTGGGTGTATTTGTCCAGTTCTCTCACAGTCGTAGATGATGAAGCTCCCAGAAACAACAGATGTGCCATTCACCTTTATCGCCACCGAAACAGTGAGGTGATCTGCAGAAACAAAGGCCGCATGTGTCAAGCTCTGCAACATTTGGAGATGGTATCGCTCTCATAAAGCAAAATAGATGGCACCAGACTCAGACCCTTTTCTGCATTATGAGAGATGAGAGCGGAAATTACATTTGTTCTATGCTAAAAAAAAATAAATGAATGTGCCTGACAAATGGATGGCTCACCTGTGCCAGAGGGTATTGGTTGGTAGTTTTCTGGTGAAAGGAGGGGGCAGGTCTGGATCTGAGCGAGACCGTAGACCGTGGCAGTGGTGGAAACCCCGGGCTTGTACTCACACTCTACCTTCGAGCCAATCAGATCGGGAATGCTGCCGTTTATTAGGATGCCAACAGCCTGCAGTGGAAGAAGAAAAAAAACAAACAAACAAAAAATAACAGATATAGGAGCAGAAACATAAATAGCTGCTCATGTTGATCAAAATTAATTAGATTTTTAATTTGCCGTGCCCGCAAATATGTGTTCTGGTTGAGTTTATGCGCACACGCTCGATGAGAGAGGGCGGAGGATGTTGGCGCCCCTTCAAGATTGCTCAGGAGATCAGGCAGAAAAAGAGAAAAACTACCATGTGATGGAGAAACAGATGGCAGAGTGCTAGAATCACATCTAAATCGGCAGAAAGTGATGAAGTATGACAGATGTATAATGAGAAACATAACACGTTGCTGACATGTCTGAATTTTAGTTAAATGAATTCAATGTGAGAGAGAAAAAAACAGGTAGGCCGACGATGAGGATGGAAGTTTAGAGAGAGGATCTTGGACTGGAGGAAAACAAATCAGCGTCTCAGCAGGTAGGAGCTGAGGTGGTCAGTGGCTTGTGCTGACATGTCTCAAAAATCTGCCCCATTGTTTGCTGGAATCGTTCATTTCCCCCGCTCGGGCCCTGACTTCCTGCCTCCTGCTTCCTGTTTGCGGAGACAACCTTGAGCTAGGCTTCCTGTCGGTGAATCAGCCATTTGGTGAAGCAATTATGGCTCACTGAAGACCGACCTCCCCAACAAGCAAATATTCACAATTAATGAAGCAATTAATGACCTGTCGTCTCTGCCTTCCATCAAATTAAGCTCCGTAATTAGAGGTCAAATATATTCCAAGTGGCAGAGATCAGTGATCTAATCACGCCATTGTTATCTCCCTGTAACACGATGCACTGATGAGAAGGGATTATTGAAAACAACAGTTTGCATGTCAGACCACTCAGGAAATCTTTGAACCCAGATATATTATCCTGCCAAGAATGATTAAATCAGACTGGCGCTGTTAAAGAAGCCCAGCAATGCCACCAAAGAACAAACACCCACACAGATTAAGGAAATGGTAAAAATCTGCATTATTGAGGTAACTATTTATAGCAAATCAATGACAATGATGGAAAGTCTGAAAATTTGCTCAGACCACAAAACTGCCAAGCAACAACCCAGGACCCAAAAACAAATCAAACCAAGACAAATTTATTTCTACTGCACATTTCAGCAAGTTTTAAGTGCTTTACACCATAAAAACATAATGCAGAACCAATTATGAAACGAGAAATAAAGAATTAAAATAAAGAATTTTCATCAAATATATTAATCAAGTTTCTGTTCTTATTAATCAAATGCAACTCTAAACAGATGGGTTTTTGGTGTAGGTTTGGTGTGTTTCAGGGTTAGTGTCTCTGGATCTGTGCAGTTTTCTGGAAATTTATTCCAAAATAGTGGGGCATAAAAACTGTGTGCTGCGTCTCCATGTTTGGTTCTGATTCTGGGGATGTAGAGTAGACCAGAAGAACCAGAAGACCTGAGTGGTCTAGAAGGTTGATACAACGACGACAGGTCTTTAATCTACTTTGGTGCTAGTTTATAAACTAACAAAAGTATTTTAAAGTTTATTCTTAGAGCTACGGGAAGCCAGTGGAAGCACTTTAAAACTGTGTTGATGTTCTCTATTTTACAAGTTTTAGTGAGAACATGAGCTGCAGCGTTCTGGATCAGCTGCAGCTGAGTGACTTTTTAGGCAGACGTGAAGACATTATTGCAGTAATCAATGCGACTAAAGATAAATGCATGGATGAGCTTCTTAAGATCTTGCCATGACATTAGTTCTTCTTAGAAATGTTCTTCAGCTAATAGAAGGCCAACATTGCAATTGTTTGTATGCGTCTCTACCAACATTAGCCGGACTGCATGTATAATTTTGACCCTGAGTAATTTAGAGAAAAAATCATATTATATTCAATCTTGTGCATCCAGATCTTCTTTATTAAATTATTGAACATGTTTGCTGCAATAGCCATTAAACCCTGAAAAAAATTAAATAAAATCATTAAAACCCCCACATATACAACATTCTTGCCCTGTGATGAGTTTAGAGTATATATTAATTTCTTACTGTAACTCTATGTTCCCAACAGAGCACTTGGCTTTTAAACGGCAGGGTCTTTTTCAATTATCAGGCTCCTCTCCTGTGGAACCAGATGCCTGTGTTTGTTTTTGAGGCAGACCCCCTGTTTACTTTTAAGATTAGGCATAAAACTTTCCTTTTTTGATAGAGATGATAGTTAGATAGTTTATCTTGATCTATCTCTGTAGTTATGGTCTTCAGCTGCTTTTTCTACCAATAGACAGACCCAGTGTCTCTTTGCATGTCTTTATCTCATTCAGTCTCAGCTGAATAAGGCAGATAGCTGTTTACACTAAATCTGGTTCGATAGAAGTTTCATCCACCTCAGGAAAAACGTCAGATCTATTTGAAGAAAAGTAACCCAGAGGCTGCCGACACCATGTTTTACAGTAGGTTTGACTTCCTTTAATGATGTACAGACCTTTTTAAATAACAAACATACCTTGTTTAATCAGACCACAGCATATTCTCATGCTGGGGTTAGTGCAGTGGTCTTAAACTGTCGTCTTTGAGAATCAGTGTCCTTCAAATTCTAGATGTGTCCCTTGTTCTACACACTTGAATTAAACCGCTAACTGCCTCCATGGCATGCAGTCAAGCTCTATAGATCTCTGCTAATTAGCTAATATTGGCGCCAGGTGGGCTGAAGCTGAGAGACATTTAAAAGTTACAGGACACCAGTCCTTGATGACTGCAGTTTGAGACCACTGGTTCAATGGTTTCATGAGGGGAAAAAGCTTTTGTCTAGAAACCTGACATCTCAGTCCAGATTTAAGGACATATCAGGATAGCTGGACTTCATTTTAGGTCAGATTACTTACAATCCAAACCACCTTAAATTGTTAGATGTTACAAAACAATGTTAGGGAAGTGCAAAATTTCAGTACTGCGTGCAATTCTCATTTCAGGAATGCATCTTTAATCACTCAGCGAGTGAAAGACCTGAGAGGGAAAAACAGATCTTTTAATTCACATTTGGCTTGTTTGTTTAGCAGCTATGTGCCACTTACTTCCGCACAAAGAGCTCTCGTGTGATTCAGTGTGGCAAAGTGCATTTAGACTGAGGTGCTATCAGAGCGGTGACCGTGAACAAAGGCAGTACTGCTGTAAATCAGAAAGCTAAACAAGCAGATGAATGTCAGCGTTACTGTAAAGGAGAAGGTGGCATTAAAAGGGGGGGCTTCAGCATCAAACAGCAGTGGTCCGATCGTATCAGCCGAGTTATAATAATAGGGCGGGCAACGACAGAGGTGGTGTCAGATTATAAATGTGTGTGGGAAAAATCTGCTTTAAATACAGTGACCCCATTACTGCCATTCCAGGCAGCTTATGACAAGGTGATGGCAATAGCAGGGGGAGAGAGATAACAGTACCTCGATTTCTGAGGAGATGCTGATCTCTGGGGGGGTCAGGGTGATGGAGGGACACAGCTTGGGGCCTTCACCCAGCGTGATCCAGGAGCGAGGCAGCAACCCTCGGGCACACTCGTTCTGGATGGTGCATCTAGATAGAAAGTGACAAAATATGATTCGCATGCATATTGTCTTATCACATCACATCTCACTATGAATTGCAAAGGTTTTCCCACTTACTGAACTTTATCACATTTTGTCACAGTGCAAACACAAACTTCAATGTTATCATAATAGGATTTATTTCTGATACAGTCTAATACATTCTGCTGCACAGTTACAAAGTTTCAGGAAAAATATGTTTGGTGTTCTCCAGTTTTGTGAACCGTTTTGCATTTGTATTCTTCAAAACTGACTGAATATTTGTAGATCTGTGGTTTTTCTCTGCCAGATGTGCCAATCTGGTAGATTGGCACATCTGGAGACTGAAACGTGCATCTATTCTTCTTTGTGAGATAACTCGTTCTCAGTAAGATTGAGATCTGTGACCAGAGATTTTCAAGTCCTGTCATAGACTCTCATTTGGATTTTGATTGAATTTTTACTGAACAACTGTAATGCATTCTAACAAACCCTGAATATGATTCTGTTAAATTATAGATCTGGTTGTATCATTCGGGTTGTTGTCTTGATGGAAAGAAGTCCACAACCCCATACTTAAGTCTTACAGTCTTTAGCATGTTGTCTCTTAGGAATTAGCTTGATTTAACCTTCTCTCAATTCCAACCAGCTCCTCCGCCTCCACAGCATGATGCTGACACCAGTAACAATTGTTACTGTTCAAATGTTGGGTTCAAGGCAACTTGAAGTATTAGTTTTCCATAACACACAATATTTAGATTTTTGGCCAAAGTGTTACATTTTAGTCTGAAACGACCACCATTCCTTTAACATTCATTTTCTTTATGACCCTTTTTATGACTGGCTGTTGTCTTGTTTACTTCCACCTGAACTATGGATCCCTGTAGCTCTACCAGAGTTACCTTTATCCTCTAAAGAGCTTCTGTGATTATTGCTCCCTTGCCTGGTCCTGCATGTTTTAGGACTTAAAAGAATGAGTGTTTAAAAGGGTTCTGCAACCTTTAGTATTATGCTGACAAGATAACACTGTGATTTGAATTGGTTGTGCTGGTACAGAGACACATCTAAAACATGCAGGACAGGGGTCCCTGAGGACTAATCTCTATGAGGTATCCGAAGCTTGTGATAATCTTTTGCAATCTTAAACCTGGCTTTAAACATCTTCACACCCTTCTCCCTGACCTGTCTGCAAAGTTCCTTGATCGTCATGATGCTATTTGTCCACTAATGTTGTCATAGTCCCAGTTATTTTAGGTTTGTCTATCAATTAAATAACTACACTCTCTGGTTGTAGCATCACAAAGTGTGAAAAAGTTTAAGGAGTTTGATTAATTCTGCAAAGCACTGAGACAACATGGCCACATAGACTTTAAACTCCACCTTGCTTAGAAAAGTGTCTCAGTCCCACTTGACGCTATGATCACATATAATAACTGCTTGTCATCGCTGCACGCTGCATCGTGTAATTGAGAGCTGTGCATGTGTGAACGCAGAGCTTTAAGGTCAACATTTCATCCTTTGCGAGGACAGCACGAACTTTTCAGTTTCCATTTCATTCCAGAACTTGTCAAAGTCTCACCGTTGGGTTTCACGGTCTGCTTCCCGCAGATTTATGAGGTGCTCTGGTCTCCTAATGTCACATTCAGACCTCGGCTGTCAGTTTGCCTGGCTCGGCACAGGAGACCACTTGACTCTAGGTCACACGCATTGCTATGGTAACCCATCCGGCAGGCGCCAAGATCAGGAACCAGTCGCAGATATCAGAATAACAAAAACTACCAGACTGGGACATAATCTGCATGAAGCAACAGTGCATCCATGAATCTGCATGTTTGTTTCAAGGACACATTTAAAGCATCTCGTTTGTAAAATAATGAATTTCTGGTACAGGAAAGATTGTGAAAGGCCATTCGACAAGCAACATGGCCTCACACTTTGACTTGTGTTTCACTAATGAACTTCAATGTTGGCACAGAGTTCAGTTCATCTGTAGTTCTGACTGAAAGGACAAAGTGACCTTTCAGTCAGAGCTACAGAAGAATCAAAAGAGGGGCCCATTTAGTGTCCTCCTCACATGTCCCATTATGAGCTTAGCACAACCCACTTTCCTTTCACACTTTAGTGGTTGTTTTAAAGTAAAGTGTGTGGCCATGTGCCTGTAAGTGTGAGGATTTGTGTTCGAGGAAAGTAGACATCCAAAATCTCAGTCCCACTGGCACTTAGGGACCTGGAGGGTCTGTGAGGTCAGCTATTGAGCTAAAAATAAAAATGATGGCTCTGGAAGCAATGTGAAAAAAAGAAACAAAACCCAGACACAAACAAACTCATAAACTCTGAACACATTCTCAACGGTCCCACTAAAGGGGATTTTGTTCACCCTCGCAATGCACACAGGATGATAATTACAACTTGCTTTTGAATTTAGTAAATCTGTTAAGACAATGACTAAGTTTAAGAGGGCAGACAGCAGTGAGAGGACAAAAAATATTTTGATAACTCCAAAACTGATTGGCACAGTCTTGGACTTTTGCAATAAATCAGCCATATTATCTTAATGGTGACACTTTTACAACAACTTTGATGAAATCATGTTTATGTGAGCTGTGCCAAAGCACAGCCTTCATGCTTATTAAAGGCTTAGCTGCACAACGGTAGGAATACAAGCAATTGCAATATTATTTTAGTATATTATAATGATTATATTGGTTGAAATTACTTTTAATTCATTTCATTTACACACATCATGATGTTTTTACCACCTGCCATGACTTAATCCCAGTACAGGCATTAAAGGCCGTCTAACTGTCTAAAGCTATTATTGATGCGTCATATGGGAATGCGTGGCAATACAAACATTATCCTTAACCAAATATTGCATCTGAGCTGTCCTTTAAAATCAGGATATTGTGCAAACTGATGTTAAATTAGATACTGCATATTATGCAATTTTATGAAAAGCATTGTATTTTCTCTTATCTTGAGCCACATGCCTGCTTATAGGATAGATTACTATAAAGTCAATAGTGAATGCAGCAGCCCACTCTCGCCATGGTCAGGATGCTGTGATGATACCAAGGCAGTTTTCCTGGCCAAACAGTCAAAAATGCATATATTTTATTAATGAGAAACAACAGAAGAGAAGAGAAGAGAAGAGAAGAGAAGAGAAGAGAAGAGAAGAGAAGAGAAGAGAAGAGAAGAGAAGAGAAGAGAAGAAGGCTTTTTGGTCTTCACTGCTCAACCTTTAAATTCCTATCCCCTGCCCGTCTTTATATTCAATAAAAATTTCAACTCCTACAAGGATTTTTCTCAAGCCATCCCAAGATTAACTTGGTCCCTATCTTGTCTGAAAAAAGTCTTACCCTTATGAGATATATTTCTTCCATATATTAGTATGTAACTCAAAGTATTTAGGTCGCTGGATATGATGAAGGCGACTTGATGTAGTTCCAACCAAGCACCAGAAAGGGAATGAAAGTGTTTTGATTCTGGAATATTTGTTAGCACCATATGGGCTGATCGTAGTATTTCTGAAAATGCTGATATTCAGTAAGATTTTCATGCTGAATCATCGCTTTGGTTTGGAGAAAATGGACAAAAAAAGCCAAACTGTCCAGTGAGAGGCAGTTGCGGCAAAAAATATGGCTCTGTGATGTCAGATGTCATGGTCAGAATGGTTCAAGATGATAGAAAGGCAACTGCAGCTCAAATGACCACTCCTAAAAAACAAGCTATGCTGAATACCATCACTGACCTTGCAAAACTGAGACATTTTGAAATTTGGTGTAAGAAACCAAAGAGCATAGATCCAAATGTATTATTATTAAGAAGAAAATGTATCCTTAGATGCTGTTTACGAGATCACCCTCCATGAAAAAACCTTTACCACCTGTGTCTTTAATATCCCCTTTCTTAAAAATGCCCGCTCGCACTAGTCTGCCAGTTGATCAAGAAATGTGAACTCTTGCTGACTGGTTCCCTGCAGGAATCCTATAAATGTGCTATATTAAGATATACGGTAGCTAAATTCGGGGGGGAAAAAGCTGTGAAAGTATGGTTATTTTCTTCCTTCCAGCCTAAAGAGAGGCTTTAAATCGCAGCACCTTCCAGGGGTTGGGTACATTCAGTTCAAATCAAACAGAGAGGCAGACTACCATGTTTGCTCCTACTTACACCTACTGCTAATTTAGAACAAGCAATAAACTGAATGGGCCTGTTTTTGGAAGTGGAAAGAAGCCATAGAAAACCCACAAAGGCTCAGGCAAAACATGCAAACTCCACACAGAAAGTCCCTAGGCCAACCGTCAGTTTTCTCACTGTGACAGCGCTAACCACTGTGACAGCGTTCCTTGCTTTCAGCACGGAAGAATATATTTAGTTCATGCAGTAAAGTCTAGATTTTATCTTTTAAGTGCTGAATACATCCTAATTGGACGAAACTGAAGCAAGCACCCAGGAAATTTTATTTTGCATCTCAAAAGGAAAGAAGCATCAACAAAACAGCAAGAAAAAAGAAAATAAACTCTCTCATTTCATTATCTTGAATTCATTCGTAATATCTATTCACACCTTGCTAATTCAAACAGCAATTTGCTCTGACGCTCAACTGTGGAGGAATTAATTCAAATTATTTCACTTTTCCCTGAAGAACAAATACAGACAGCAATGAATTTGCACAAACTCCGGCCGACTTTAAAAGATGTTCAAAACAACGCCTCGAAACAACAACGGTCGTCTTACCCTTCAAATCTAACCAGCTTCCCTATCTCTACAGGGTGGCAGCCTCCCTGCAGTACGGTACTACCACCACCATGTTTCACAGCAGGGTTGGACTGGTATATGTAGGTTACATTTACACGAGACGGCTGCCTGGAAACTGCCGTTATTTTCGGATGTTGATTGGCGAAAAGCTCCAAATTTAGACAGCATCACATTTAGATGGCACCGCCAGGACACTTTGAGTCAGCTGTAGTTGTCATTCCAGGCCACTATATAGCACTGTGATTCTAACATGTCATCAAACGCGCATGTGCTTTTGACCCTTGTTTGTACTGCAAACTGCAAATCTTACAGCATTATTTAAACAATAGTTTTCTCTAAGCCAGCCTTCCATAAAGGCCAGACTTGTGAAGTGCACTACTAATAGCTGTCCTACTGTTAGGAGAGGAAAACAACAAACTCACTCATAGCGGGGTTTTTATTCTTTCCTAAAATGTATTCACACCTTGCCTGCTGATTCAAACAGCAATTTTCTCATACACTGCACTGTGAAGAAATTAATTCAAAGCACTTCACTTTCTTTTGAAACACTAATACGCACAGCAATGAAAATACAGTTCTGACATGCAAACACTCGTCCTCTCCCTCTCCACACTCTGCCAGACTTTAAAAGCTTTTTCAAAAAAGCTCCTTTAAAATAAACAGAGTCAACATTTTCAGCTAAAATATGACCTGTGAAAACTCATCACCCCCCAGAGTGTCTGAAGAGGTGGGAAGCCGGTGAAGCTGTTATACAGCAGCAGAACATATGAGCTTCTGAAGTGCTCACACCAACACAAACGAACGTAGACATACACACACATACACTGAGAGATAAGAACATGCAGATAAGCATGATAATTTGTGAATAGCAAAGATGGCATGTCATGCATAATTTGATTCAAATAAAGATATTTAAGTGCTTTCTCGTGACATGTGGCAGATTAAACAAGCACCGGCATGAAAGCAGTGATCAAGGACTGGGTTTTATCTCTGCCAGAGAAACTAGCTCTCTTTTTCTGACAACAATGCCACCTCACACAAGCGAACAGACATGTTTTCGTGCTCCCTCCACATTGCGGATGTGCCGAGAGACGTCAGAGCCATGCATATAATCAAACTGGCCCCCAAAGGGACAGTGGCGGCTTCACAGATTGCGAAATCTAGTAGTTTGGTTTTTCCTCCTCTGCTCCCAGTGTCTGCTGTTGTATCAGACAGTGAGGTGATGAAGGAGATCATCCACCCCCACACTACATCCCCCAGGCCTCGAAACCACAAAGCCAGCCCAGCGGCCGGCAGGCCTGGCCAAACAGTGCATCAAACACACAAACACTCATGACATCAGCTCCCTGGCCTCTGAGAGCCAGAGAGAGACGAACACTCACGCTGACACTTGCATGCAGGCTTACACACTTTGACATTTCCTTGTAAAAAGAACCAGTGTGCTCGCTCCCTCCCACTACCATCATCACAATCAACGCTCCTTTGTAGAGGGATAGGAAAGGGGACAGGGGCACAGGGGGAGGAGAAGACGAGAACTAGGGAAACAGGGTGGCAGGCAGAGAGATAGATGGCTAAAATTCTCAAAGCTACTGGAGAATAGAAGGCCGAGAAATGAAAAAAAATAGAAAGAAGAGGAAAGGGAGAGTCGCTAGGGTAAAAAGTGCAGTGAAGTGAGAAACAAAGCGGAATAAAAACAACAGATAGATAAATAGGGAGAGGAGACAGGGAGATAACAATGAGCAATGCCGGGTTTTAGTTGACTGAAGCCCTGGGCAAGTCCCGACCTCTGCTCATCACATCCTTTCTCATCTTTTCTTTGTGATTTTAATATTCTAGTGTAGGTCCTGATACTTTTTTAAAGTCTGTGTGTTGCTATAAATGTGCATATGGTCTGAATAGCGCATAAGTCTTGACATCATGAGTCAAGAATCAGATGAAGCTCTTTGCATCCTTTCCAATGTTTAAAGATCAACAAAACACCTTTGAAAGGAAATGTCAATGTTCTAGTGAAATTAATCAACAAGTAGCTCACAGCAACAGTTTCATGTTCATTGTCAAGTGTCTGGCATCCTAAGTAAGTAAGTCTTCATCTGTGCAGACAAAGTGTTTTCATAGTGTTGTCTGAGATTGATTGAGAGCATTGTTGGGTCATTGCAGCAATGTTTAAGTTCTAACCATGTAACTTCTGTAACAGTGGCGCACAAAGCTGCAGTGGTCATGATGTGAATATTTCTGAGTGGCATTTACCTAACAAGGGCATCTTCCTGTTCAACTGAAAAGCAAGGCAGATACACAACTGCATGGTAGAGGTATTGCAAAACACCAAAGAAGTCCATTAGATCTGCTCCAAATTGAAATTGAAGCTCAAGTCAAAGAGTTGTCATGTCAAATATCCAATAATTTTCCAGACTATCCTTTTTAAGCCAATGGATGGATGGAGCCAACATTTATAAACAATGGGATAGAAAACTTTTATTTTTTGTTTGTGTAGCCAATTAAACCTGAAAATACTTCAGACCATTTTTCAATTGCAATGGAAATGCAATAAGCAATAAAGAAACTCAAAAGGTTTTTTTTTTTTTTTGTATGTCATCCCAAAAGCTGTGCTGCCAAGGATGTTAGGCCATATCTCTCATATCAAAAACCACCACTGACAATGAGACAGTGAGACAGGCTGATCACATACACACAGACACACTTCGTTTTAACCCTTCCAGCTCTTAACGACCTCTAGCAGCCCTAGAACCTCTAGAGCTGCAGCACAGCTTGTAACTAAATTCACTATCTGGACTGATCTGTTTTAATCACTGGCAGCTAACCAGAACACAGACCCAAATAAACACGGCTCGACTGCACTCATATTCTGACATGGGCCCAGAAAGCCTATCCAGACTCAGCCACATTAATCACTGTGTACTTCTACCAGCTCACAGCTCCACTTCAGCCAAGTCACTCCTTGTCAGGCACTCCCACCCTCAGACTGCCCCAGAGCCAGGGGAACACTCCAAACAATAATGTTACTCCCAAGTCTGAGGCTCAATGGAAAGCAAATCAATAGTGATCCAAGGACAGTTTTTCAAACCCAAAACACACTTTGCTAGTGCCAAGGCGACACTTTCAAACTGAGAGTAATAAATCCCAAAACCAGGAAAAGAGTCAGTGGTTTTTACTGTGCCTCAAGTATCAAAGCAGCAAACAGAAGTGATTTCATCAAACTATCAGTCTTCGCTTTTATTGCTTCCAAAGGACTGCTAAGTCAGATCACTCTGTAGCACAACATCACAGCAGCAGTTAAACTTCCACATTTAACTAGAAAGACGAAGTGAATCTTTCCACACTTCATCCTTTCTGATTATGTCAGCAACCATGTGGCATGAGTGTGGTACTATAGACATGGTAATTTGAGTCAATTATGTTTTACCAGAAGAAAATCAAGAAAAACAGAATACAATAAAGGTTGCTTTCACACCTGACAGTCCAGTGGCCTCGGTTCGATAAGGGGCCAAATTTGCAACGTTTGTTACATTTTCAGCTGTGTCAAACACACCAAAACCTGAAAACCTGAGAAACCTGTTCACCCCTTCGCCTGTTGTGGCACTGCATCAAGAACCACTGAAGAAAACAACACAAAAACCTCTGAAGAAGACACAGAGCGCAACTTCCTTCTTCATGAAACGCAAAAAAAAATAGAGCTGCATCAGGGAGGTTTACCTCCTTGTCTGACCACCATTCATTTTCCCCACTAGCATGAGACACACATTTGCTTTGGTTGTATTTACCCAGAATGCCGTGTCCTAAGGCCTGCTTCCTACTGCTGGAGTGGTACTCAGTCTGTTTAGCATTGACATATTTGAACTGTGCCACAGTTCACTTCAACCCAACCAAGACCTATGTATCAGTGTGATTTCGATCCTCCCCAAATGAACTGTAGGCAAACAAACTAGAGTTTGATCAAAGTGAACTAAGCAGGGCTGGTGTGAATGCACCCTAAAAGAAAGACATTCCAAAACCACAAAAGGTTGTCATTCTCACCTGTTCTCCAAAGTGCACCAACCACAGTAGGCGTCTCTAGCCCCCAAGCAGTCAGTGCAGCTCTTCCACTGGTCACATTCTGCTACTTTTACTCTCAGCATCTGTACACAACAGCAACAACAATTTAAAAAAAAATATTAAGGAAAGAGATTTTTGTTTTTAACAAACTTGCTGGTTTGGTAGAAGACAAATAAGTAACAGCAATTTACTCTGTGACAGCTCTGAACATCAGTTAATATGTCGTTGAACAAATACACTCCACAACATCTGCTGGCTGCAGCTTGTCAGAAGTCGGGATTTGCTTCTTTTTCTCTGTTGCCTAATCTTTGTAATTAGGTCATCTGTGGGATTTGGACTGCTGTGCGGACATTACAAGCAATTTAATGATGTAGTCTGGCCGCTGGGAAAATAATAATTTCTAGCATTCCCAAAGGAAAATGCAATAAATTAACTTAAAAATAGTCCATAAATTGGTCAGCAGAAAGTTGCAGCTTCAGTTATTCTAGGAAAATAGGTAGTGACAGATTATATATATATATATATATATATATATATATATATATGCTTGTACCCTTCAAATATCACCACCAGCCGCCACTGCATATACCATTGTTGTTATCCCTGGTTTCAATGTTAAAATTGGTGAAATTACAATAAAATGGAAAAGAAAAACATAACATTACACTAGCAATGATTGCTCAGTTTTTACTGACTGAGAAGCTCTGGTCACATAAATAGCTAGTAGGTCCTAAGTTTTGTCAGCTGCTGGATTTGGCTAATAAATATTTGCTGTTTGTTTAAATTTATATTTATGTATAATTATGGTGAGAATTTTATACCTGTTTTTTTCTACAGTGCTATCTATCTAGAACACATATGCATGCCAGGTTGCAAAGACCAATGCATTTGTGTCATATTTCCAAACTTTGAGGTCAATCTATTCAATTTTAAGTAAAATGTTAAAGGTTTCAACATGACATTCAAGAGGTAATGGATTATGCTGTATGTTGCTAACAACATCTCTTGCAACAACTTCCCATAAAATGTGTGAAAACAACTTCAGCTCATCAGTGTGTCTGCAACAGGAAGCAAAGTGATTTAATGTCTTAGCAGAAAAAAAAAAATCAGGTACACTGGTGCTATGTGAGGTAAATGCAGTAGGTGCAACCGCATACAGCCATAAGTGCAGCAGTTATGAAACCAGCTGGGAGCTTTGAACTCTGAAGGAGCTCAGAGCGTCACAACAAATCTAACCGTGTTCTGCTAAATGGAAGCAATGAGCCTGGATTTTAGCAGATGTGTTCTGAAAGTGGTTCTTGTGGTTCCTCTGTCTGTGACATCTGTGCAGATTAGCAGTAAACATCTACCGTCTGAAACCTTGTCTGTACTCGGGTGCTTACATGGTGAGAGGTCATGACATAAAGAAAATTGCCGTTGTTGGGGTCGAAAGTCATGATGTGGTGGACGGCTTCGCCGGCTGGCAGCTTCATGGTCCTGTTGCTGGCCAAGGTCATGTTAGGGAAGAGGGTCAGCTGCAAAGATAGAGTGAGGGTAGAAATCAGAGTAAAATAAGATCAAACCAACCAGAGAACCACAGTTTGGCACCACTAGCTATTATCTACACACCACATAGTTTACAAGACAACATGAATTGCATTTGCTTTCTGCTGATTGAACAAATTCAGGCTTTCTGACATTTGTCTCTACACGCTTAGCGACTCCCGACAGAAACTTGCACATAATGATCTCTGCTGGGAGGCTGCTTCCACCTACAAAAATGTTTGCAAGGTTTCGTCAGCTCCTTGCTCCTTCCCATGTCGGGAAAGGTGTCATCGGAGGCTCCAAGAGCTGCTTGTTGAAATATTAATGAATCGTTTGCCGAGAACAATGCAGTATTTAGCAAAAGTTTTTAGACCACTTCCAATTTTTCTGTTCTTTACTTCTAAGAGTCACAATCAGTTTTCATTATTGATTCCCCTGGCTTTAGGAAGAAGGTCCTTTAAAGTTTCTGTTTGGATTCTGGATGCTGTTTTATTCCTTTCCCTCAAAAAGGTGGAAAGTTAACAAGTCAAGAGGAGGACAAATGAAGTATTATAAGGCCTAAAAACTATCTAAAGGAGAACTGAGAGTCAAAGAAAAACTCCAGCAAAGAATTGATTCCATACATGAAGCTCAATCAACCTTCACATGACTACCTCCTATATTCAAGATGTTTTGCTAAATTTAATGCAAAGTCAGCAATTTGATGCAAATGGCTCAGCATGGGGTGAAATGGAAATGTTTGGGTACAAATAAGTGACAGCACAAATTGACAGAGTCTCTCTTAAATCATCCAACTTGACAGTAGAAACTTCAACTCAGCAAGCTAAAAACCTTCACATCTGACAGCAACTGCAAGTATCACCAAGTCTTAAGAAAATAAAATCCTTAAATAATTTTAGTTCATTACTTAATTTCCTAAATATGTTTTTTTTTTCTTGTTCTATGCACTCAAAAACATTTTAAGAGATTCTTTGTTTGAGCAATGTGCCTAATCTTGCTCTGCCGAGCTGTGTTTTATCTACAGACTGGCCGTCTTACAGCCCAAGATAATAAAATGGTGAAATATTAACACGTACGCACAAACATATGGACACACAGACACACTCACACATAAAGAGCTCTGCAGGAAAAACAAACAGCGCTGAGTGAGACTTCCTGTCACGCTAACAGAGAAAGCCCTTATTTCTGTAATTCACTGGGTTTCTCTTCAGTGGAGACATCCTGCCATTCTAGGGAACTGGCACACTGAGTGACACTTTTATTGACAAGCATGGGCACTGCTGCCTCTCCATCTGGGGGACATGCACAGGGCCTTAGAATAGCATTCACCCTTTTAGAACTACTTCCAGGTTGTTTTTTTTGTTAATAATTTATATTACTGGGATTTTATGTGATACACCAACACAAAGCAGTGCTTGTATTTTGAAGTGGAAGGTAATAATGGATCATTTTCTAGATTTTCATCTAACTCTAAAAAGGATGTTGTGTTTCTCCTAGCCTTTTTGTTTCCGACCGGGAGCAGTGCATTTCTGCAGATTGCAGTAGTGGCTCAGGAAGGAGGTGGCGGAGAATGGTGACAGTTTCAACAAATACGTAAAAGACATTTTATTAAATGTTAACTGCTGCAGTTTTAACACCGATTGTAAATCCTTCCAGGTTTGTCTTGTAATTACCCATTCATTCACTCCAGTTGTGGACATGATGCTGCCACCACCATTTTTCAGAGTGACAATGGTATCTCTATGGTAACGTGCAGTGTTAGGTCCTACACATAACCTTTTACTTGATCAGAGCGCCTTCTTCCACATGCTTCATGTTGAAGGGTTTATTTAAGTGATTCTTCCGTCTGAGCTGTGAATCTTTGCTGCTCCAGCACACGTACCATGGAGTATTTCACTGCTTCTCTGACAATGTTCTCCTTAGAGGCCTGTCACTTTAGGTCATGTGGTCAACAACCTTTGAACCTGAGCAATGTTTTTCTCTTTGAAATTTATTTAGAGCCAAAAATGCTGGTTATTGTGTAAGAGAAGCTTGAAATAGCTTGTTTTTAAAATATCTACATTAAGATATTTGTTTAGATTTTTAAATTAAAGAATAATCTTTATATCGTTGTTCATTAAACCTTTACTCAAAAGGGAATGGATATCTATTCTTTGGTGTAACATTACGCCAAAGAGTAGATTTTCGTTTTTATAGAAAAATATGCCAAAAACAGCACAGTTTGCAACCACAACACAAAAAATTACTAAATAAAAATATTATTTACACTAAAACTTCAAAGAACGGCATTTGGTTGTTGGTTTTACATTTTAAAGCACTGATCAATTCCTTACCATTTTATCTTATCACAGTGGAGGATCTGGAGTCATTTTCGACCCACAAGTTGGAGATTCCCGTTTAGGTGTCATGTTTTGACAGGTTTGCTGCTGTACTATACTCTTTTTATTTCCAAAACCTTGAAGCCTTGCATTATTTTCTATTAAAAAAAAAGTAGCTAAACTTTGTTTACTATTTACATGACATTTGAAAAAATGTGTTTGAAAACCCCAAACTAAATCCATTTCCGAGTAAAGGTTGAAGATACAAATGAGCCCCTCACTTTACAGATTTTCACATGCTTTTATCATTTTCTTTCCACTTCATTTGAATAAAAAATATTTACATTTCTGGAAGTAACATGTCAAAATGGGACAATGTCCAAGAAAGGAGAATATTTCTGCACTGAACTGTATAAGAAAATAAGCGTCATCACCTACTGAGCCAGGCTGGGTAATTTTAAACCGAAGCAGACAGAAGCTTAGTAAAGCCGGATGAAAGACATTGTCTCAGGCTCCAAATATTGCTGTCATTTTTAAACGCCACCCACCACTTCTATAAGCACACACAGCGGGGATAGTAACCAGCTGTATTGTGTCTTCAGCCTGCGCCCCAGTGACTGTGAACACACGCAGAGAGTGACACAGCGAGGAGCCTGCAAACAGCGGCCCACACACCTGGAAAGGGTAAAGAATAGGAGGTGAGCTGTGGCACAAAGCGCCACCCGGTCAGCCAGCAAAACACCTGCTGCACTGGCAGGTCGCTCTGACTTCATTCTCTATCTATCTTCATGCAGATCAAAGGCTCTATTCAACCAAGGAACGCTCAGCTGCTGTGCACTCATTTTCTCCTGTCCTCTCTCTGTGTGAGTGTGTTTGGATGTGTACAACCAGGAGAATAAAGATCGATAGCGATGAGCCAACAAGAGAAGTGTAGTTGATACCAGATACTAACATACGCTGCATAAAAGGTCACATTAGCTTTCTTTAACCATTATTTAGTCTTAAAATAAACACTTCCAGTTGATAAATTTTTTTTCTATTTTCTAAATGCCAGAACATATTTTTTTCATTAAATGGAGGCACACCTGTGGATGAAATTTAAAGCATCGCCTCTAAATACAATGAGGAAATAAAACTTACAACAAAACCAAAAAACCTTAAATAGATGCTGGCTGGAACCAGTTAGTTATTATTCACAGGAGAGAGAGTTCTGAATGAAGTTGGGCTGAAAGACTATTCTACTCTAAAAGAACCATCAAAAGCCAGACTACCACTTGGAAAAACTCAAGGACGAAGACCTTAACTTTTTTGGGAATGTTTTGGTGTCTGTTCAGCTGAAATGATAATTTTTACATTTTGTGGGAAAAGGTGGGAAACTAGCAAACCTGAGAACCATCACTATGTGATGTACAATGTAGACAATATTATGTTGGGAGTGTTTCACTGTAGGAGGGACTGGTGCACCTTTCAAGAAGATGGCATCATGAGGAAAGAACTGGAGAGGAGTTGACATATTAAAGCAAAATCTCAAGGTTTCAATCAGGAAGTTAAAGCTTTGGTGCAAATGATCCAAAACATACCACCATTTAGGTACAATGAAGCATATGGATAGCAAAGTCATTTTTTGGAGGAAACATCACAAAACTTTAAAGTCAGTAAAGGCAGTCTACAAACCTGTTCTGTCAGGAGGAATGGGAAAAAAAAGTCCTGCAAACTATTGTCTGCTGCTAATAGAAAGATATACAAACTTATTTTCAAAAATCCCTCCCTTATTATTCTGGGGCAACCAGAATAATAGCAAACAGAAAGGGCTTTGTTTATCCAAACTGACTTAAAACAGGAAATGTTTAGTATGATTAAATCTTTTTGCACCCTTTATTTTAATATCTGTAGATAAAGTCTGTTTTCACAGTGAATCAAAGGTTTATATATATATATATATATGTGTATATATATATATATATATATATACATATTTGAGTCTGAGGTGAAACAAAAGTGGAATCACATGGGGGGGACAGTGGAGCGATGAAGTGAGAGATGGAGGGAGCAAATTTGGATGTGAGAGAGAGAGAGAGAGAGAGAGAGAGAGAGAGAGAGAGAGAGAGAGAGAGAGAGAGAGAGAGAGAGAGAGAGAGAGGCGGAAGCTGCCAGACGCAGGAAAATGGAAGTCAATCGTAATGGGGAGGGAGAGACTTCATTAAAAAAATGCATGTAATTACAAATTACTTCAGTGAGGGCTCTCTCAAAGACAGTAAAGGAGGTCTAACTTAATCTGAACCACTGCTCCCCTGTGTTTAGTCTGAGCCAAACTCACAGTCAGAATCACATTACACACACTAACAGCACCATTAACCTCTGTAACAGCTCTATCCTCAGGGCACACACACGCATGCACAATCATCACCACACACACACACACACATATTAATACGCACACAAACAATCAGAGCCACATACAGCTAAAAAGCACAAAGCAAGTTTGTTGATGCAAGGTCACCGAAGCACCACACTCTGGATTTAACAAGGTTGACGCACACATGCATAATCTCAGGGTTTGTATCCATCTAAGTAAACACATGGAATCACTAAACCTTCTCGCAATGGCACGCAGACAAAGTCAAACACCTAAAAAACACACCCGAACCTGTAATAGGCAAACAGACTCACACAAATACACACTCAGTGCTGTTTACACCACTCCAACCAATGTGGTGCATCTGGTTTACAGCAAAAAGCCTCAGAAAAAAAAACAAAACAAAAAAAAAACAATTACGGCAAGCTCAGTAGGGGCCAAACAATGAGCTCCCCCACTCCCTCTAGCTCCCTGGTTTTAATGCTGTAAAAGGTACAGAGCTCATACAAAGCAAGCCTTCAGAGACGGCTTGCGTTGTTTCCACAGGCATCTGAAGACAGCAGATTGTTGCGCTTGCAGGGATCTCAGTCAGGGGCGACTGGGAATGTGACTGAGACAGGAATTAAGGAATGCTGCTAATTAGACACAAGCTGGATGGTCGGTGGATGTGTAAAAGCGAAGGTCATGGGCCAACACATGGTAGGGCTGAGTCATGCGTCCTCACTGAGTCTCGTTAAAGAGCTTCTCTCAGACAATAACAAGGTCTGAGGAACATTAGAGTCCATGATGAGGGCTGCTTAGGGATGACCTGGGGATGACTGAAGCAGAGACCGGGGGGGGTGGAGTGGTGACAGAGCTGAGAAGATAGGATGAAAGCAGATAGTCCTGCTTGTTCTCTGAGTATTTTCTCACACACCTTTGGCTTTATCGACAGCTGCGGCAGCCACATCAGAGCAACCGTGCGTGTCTCCTGATCCAACAGTTTTTCCAAGCTTCAAGGCTCAATCAAATTAAAATCCTGAGCTCCTTTCAGAGGGGCCATTTTATACAGTAATAACTCTATGACTTGCGGAGTTAGTGCTTTTGCAAAAACAGTATATAATAGCAAAGTTTTTCTTTAAATGAAAGTCTGAACAACTAAAGTGTGCATTTGTGTTCAGCCCCACCAAGTCTATGTTTCTGTCCAGGTATGTCTCTAACGGCTTTGAACATCTATTTCCACCAATTCTACTTTACAAAATAGCTCAGACTCAGTCAGAGAGGATGAAGAGAGTATCTGAAGATCAATTTTTAATTCTCGCAACAGATTCTTAATTGGGTTAAAGTAAGGACTTTGACTAGGCCTTTTTTATACACAAATATGCTTCAATCTGAAGCATGTGTGGTTGTTTGTTTAGTTTCTGATTCTACTGGAAGATGAACCTCCACCCTAGTATACCCCAGGCTTTATAAGCTCCATGGATGTCTTTCCTTCAGATATGATGAAGAAGCCTTTAAGATGAAAGGTGAAACACCTTCAAGAACAAAGGGAAGAAATTCATATTGTTTTGCAGCACAAACTACTTTAGGGTATATTTATTTTCACCAATGGACATTTGGAATTATGCTGCATTTAAGTTGTCTCGCTATTCAGAGCTGGGAGCTGGAAATGATGTTGCCCCAGGATGAGAGTGTCCTGGTTACAAGTCGGAAAGCATCAAGATTTTCTATTTCTTTTGCAGCTAACTAGCAAAACAAGGCAAAAACAATATATTTCTCTTTCTGTTTTATGTGTTGAAACACAAAGGGAACAGATATTTTACAACAACATGTGTGCCACTAGTTTAACGAGCTACACACCGTCAGAGGTGCATAGTTTTCGGTTTATACTGGCAACATTCATTACATGCTATATGCCTGCAGCCATATTGAAACTCAAGGTTGCTCTGCGAGCTCTGATGTTCCCGGTCTGAGTTCCAGCATCAGCAGGCTGTTTGGTTTTGCTTTTCTGACCGCGAACCTGGAAAATCCAACTTTTCAGTATAATGAGAACTCACCATTACAGCTCTACAATATGTCAAATCAAAGTTGTCATCACAATTCCCATGTCTGTAAATGACTATTTTACTGTAATATTTAGCATGCTGTATTTTAAAGGGGGGTTATTAAGTAAAACTGGCTTTTTTAAAACTTTATGTCATGTTATGGCGTTATTACGTTATCGAAAACATACCAGGAATGTTGCTTTGATTCTTTCATGCATGTTTGAGTAATTCTTGCATTTTTAGCAGACATTTGGGATGCCTAAACGCTTGCTCTCATAAAGCAATGCCTATTTCCACAAAGCTAATTCTCGGCACTGCAGTCTCCAGCTGAGCTTCCACCTCAGAGAGCTCCTCTACCCCGCGACTCCCCAACGCAGATACTGACTAGCAGCAGCAGTAATTAGTTATTTGATTGTGTTATAAAATGGCACCATGTGCATGGAAAATACGTAATTTCTCCCCCTTTAAAAACCAAGCATTCAAAGTCTGTATGCCAATAATATATTCGGCCTTTTGGAGGAATTTTCCTGGCACACGATGTCCATAAAGATCATATTTTTTACCAGCTTTGATGCAAAAATTGACATGGTTGGGAGAAGAAATAGTGATAAAGGGGAAAAAAATGAAATATGGGTTAATAACAATCAGTTATTAACAATCATTAATAACATTGCAGTATAATAATATTGCAGTATTATGACTGCAATATTCAGCAATACTATCCCAGTTCTATATATTCCAGATATCATTCAGCCTTATTTGCTATTATATTTTTGTCCTTGGCTAACAAGCATAAAAAAATAATGCAGCAGGATTTAAAACTATTTACACCACAAATGCTTATACTGTATAATTAGCAGTGATGTCTGTTCCACTAGAACTGACATGTATCTGTTTGCTGAATATCCCATTTTTCAGCTTAACCACTACCTAAATAAGTTCTTCAGGATAATATCAGGAGGGGGTCTAACCCTCAGAAATGCATTCAACGAAAGTTTCATTCACCCATAATGCTGCGACAGTGGGCCTCACCTTATGAAGACGTCCGTTACTGGTTCCCAGAAATACCACAGTGTGGTTGTGCACATTATCCACTGAGACCGAACTGAGGGCTGGGTACTCAAAGAGAGGAATGGCCCTAAGGGGCCTCCGTAGAGCCAAAGGGTGCTGCAGGTGGGCGGCGCCGCAGTCCAGCTGTTCAGGCTGCAACTGGAAGGGAAGATGAAATGAAAAAGAGATCAATCCTCATCAGTTTTTCACACAGATTAGAAGACAGGACAGCACAGCGCACAAGAGGAGCATGGCGTGATTAATATCTGGTGGAAAGCAAGTGGTGTGTGATAGGAGCTATCACTCTGGTGCTGCTCGTTCTTCTAAATTACTTTGTGGGCATGTCAGTGAATACTTGAAAAGGGATTACAATGCTCTTCAACACTCATAAGACTTTGCTTTTGTCAAATCCTCGGTAAGCAGTGATAAAACATTAGCGCCACGCTCGGATGAGCACCAGCATCTACTGGGAATTTGCTGAATATTTTAGAACATGCTCAGCCAAAAAGGGAAAAAAAGAAAAGAAAGGAAAGAAGTAAAAAGAAAAAGGAGGGAAAGAATTAAGAACAGTGTATATTTGTAGCGTTGTTTCCCACGGGCCCCTTCTGCTCACAGCCTCATCGCTCTTATCATAAATTGTGTCTGACTTTCCCTCAGTGCTGGCCTTCAAACTGTCAACTCCAAAAAGGATCACGTGTCCGCAGCCAATAACTGTAAAACCAAAGGGACTAACTATTCTCCGAGAAGTATTTTTATGACATCAAAAGTAGAAAAACAAATCTGGACTAAATTGCTTTTGAACAAGAAGTTGTCTATATTGCAAAGGCTTGAGGGCCAAGTAGGATGTTAGATCCATTCAGAAAACGGGTCATGGATGGAGCGGCCCCCGGGGGCCACAGACAATAAGGCCGTGCCATGGAGCAGGGCAGCTCCCTGGTCGCGCCACAGCATCCTTTGACCTGAACTCTAGCAGTATGAACCACAACAACTGAAATCTGGAATTTCATCACATTCCCAATTCACTTTGCCTCCATTGTGTGACGGCATCCAAACAGAGGGTAAATATAGTTTCCAGCATCGACGTTTCCTTAAGGGCAAGTATTTAGCCTGGTATGTGAGTGGAAATACAAGATAATGTCTGACCACGGGACAGCAACAAAGCGGCTATTTGTACTCGACCACTGCAACCAAATCTGTGGCTGAGCTATAGTTAGCGGCAAAAACTCACAAGTACAAACTGCAGCAGAAAAAACATAGTAAGCTGTTAACCCTTTCTGTACTTCAGATTTGATAAGACAGAGAAGAGAGGCGCTGTTAGATGTGAGAGGAGTCTGAACATTCCCACAACCTTTCAAGTGGCTCTAAAGATCTTTTCATCTCTAATGACCTTTATTTCTTACATAGGAGATCCTCTCTCTGAGCCAGGAGCCTCAGGGCTCAGGAGGTTAGCTTTCTGTGTGAGATACAGTTGTCATGTCTGCACCCTGAGGAACTATATTGCCCTATGTTTCATAAGTAAACAAGTTCCGTTTCTATGTTTGTAACATAGGAATAAAACAAAACGTGTGGATTAGATATCCAAGCATGAAGTAAATTGTAAAAGTATTCATAGTTCTTGATCTTAGAACCACACATGTTTGTGTATTTGGGAATTTGTGATAGAAATACACAAAGTGGAGCCTAATTATAAATGCGTAGGGAAAATGACAATTTATGACGTTGGAATAAGGGTTCTGTTGAGGCTCGTTTATTCTTTACGAGATTACAGGTATCTGTTGGAAATAACAACCTTTAAGCAGGTTTTAACCAAACTTTTCCTTAAGCTAACACTTCTGTCCTAGTCATAAATGTCATATTTTTAATTTACAGAAAACAGGCTTCCAACAAACTAGTAGTGAATTGAGTTACTGAAATAAACAAAGTGTTTACATAATAATATTTACAAATATTGAGATGTACCTGAGCATGTTTTTTTATGTTAAGGTTTTGTAGCACTAGTAAATGATCTGGGGCCAGGAATCGAACTGGGGACATCTGCATTGAGGACTGCGGCCACTGAATATGGCGCAGAATGCCACATTGCCATTCTGAACATTTTATTTTTATTTTTGCAACTAAAAATCTAAAAAGTGTGGTGTGTACCTGTAGTCATCTCTCTGGGTTAGTATTTTATAGAGCAATATTTTGTACAGTTACAACTCCAAGCTTTTATTTAGTACAGAAAGAGACGTCAGTTTTTACCAGTACATGTTTGGAAAAACATGTACTGAAAAAACATGTACTCTGTCAGATTATGTTAATTCAATCTAATTAAGACAACCGTTAATTAGATTTAAGACTGGACTATGCTTTGTTGGAAGGCCAACCTCCAACCTTATGTCATTTGCAGATCCTAACAGGATTTCTTCTGGGATTTCCCTGTGTGTAACTCTATCTGACTTCCCTGTCCCCAAATCATGCTGCTGACATCACAATATTTCATCTAAAGCATGTTTTGTTCATGATGAGATGCCGTGTTTTCTGTAGCACAAAACAATTTGGCTATTACAGTAGATTATATGATCAAGTGGAAATATTTGACTTCTGAAGCCAGTTGGTTGGGTGGAATTTTATTTATGGGTATCTCAGTAAAGGAAAATAGAAGTGTACACCACACTTTTCAGATTTCTAACTTAAATAGCCACTCCAACTAATATGTTGCATCTGGTTTATTGTGACTTCCAAGTCACAATTATGTGCTACATTGTGTTATTGTGTTTCTTAAAATCCAAGTAAATGAAGTTCCAAAAAGTTCAAGGGTGTAAATAATTTTACAAACTGTTTATTTTTTATAAAGATACTATTTTTCACAAATTCTGAAATAAAAGAACTGTTTTTTCTTTTATTTTTATGGCGTTTGTTATCCTATTTTTTGTTTTTATGGCATTTGTAATCCTAGCTTATCCAGTGCATCGTTTTTAACTGGCTCTTTTAACGTGAGATACGGTAAATGAACCTTACCACTATGTTTCCCTTCTGGATGCAGACGGCCCCGGAGCCTTGGATCACGCTGTCCAGCACCTGAACATCGCTGCTGGGGGAGTTGGAGCAGTTCCAGCGGCCCTGTCGGATCTCCGCCTCGATGTCTCCAAACTTGAAAGCGCACAGCGCAGACATTCTGTCCGCCTTGGAGAACACTCCAAACAGAGAGGGCTCCGGGTCCCCACCGCTCCCTCCGTGGACCTCCGCGGGGTACACGGACAGCAGGCGTTTGTAAATGTTCCCGTTAGCTCCACACTGGAGGGGCATCTGAATGTAGGACTCGGTGAGCTTCTTACTCTCCGACCCGGTGGACTTTCGGGGGATGTCGCTGTCCAGACATATCCGAGCCAGGATGCTGTTCGGCTGGCTCTCCTTGTGGCCCATTTTGGCGTCATTGTTAAAGGCGATGTAGGAGTAAGTTTTCTGGATGAAGGCGTGAACGAAGTTGAGTTTGTTTTTGGTTTTGACCTCTTGTTTGATTTTGAACACATTATCCTCAGAGGGGTTGATGTCATAGGTGAACAGCCTGGATAGATCCTTGATGTTCAGGGAGCGGATTGCGATCTCCGGCGTGTTCTCAAAGCGCAGGTCCTCCTTACTGTGGTTCTTTGGGAAGAACTGAGTCCCAGCTCCTGTGTATGTGGCCCCGACTAAAAGCCGAGGGTTCCCCCCGTGGCTCTTGAAGATGAGCCCCACTGTGGACGCGTTCGGGTGATTCGCAGCGATGTTGAGCATGCTGGGGAAGACGGTCTTTTCGCCTTGAGGTGGGAACTCCACCGCTATTTCTGAAATATTTCCCATCCTCCTCAGCTCGCAGAAGCCTTGGTACACAGATCCACACATCACCACGACCCCCTGCTCCCGGTCGAGCTTCAGGAGCTTGTTGTAGTTGTCAGTGAGGGATTTGGGATGCTCGCACGGAGCCTGGGGCAGCTGTGGCGCATGGCACAACAGGTTGTC
Source organism: Alfaro cultratus (assembly GCA_903066825.1). Classification (NCBI taxonomy): domain Eukaryota; kingdom Metazoa; phylum Chordata; class Actinopteri; order Cyprinodontiformes; family Poeciliidae; genus Alfaro; species Alfaro cultratus. Next base: position 33,748 of record CAEFZX010001025.1, on the reverse strand, counting down.
CTCCACCGGCCCCGTCCTCTTTTCCACCTCCACGGTCAGGGTCCCGTTGAGCTGGTACACCGTGTTGACAGTGGCCAGGTAGACCCTCCTGGACACCGGATCCACCACGAAGTTATTGGTGAGGTTTGGAGACGCGAACGCCTGCTGGATGTGCAGCGCGCTGGCGCTCCTGCGCGTCTCCAAAGCCAGGACGCCGAGGAGCAGGACGGCTATCTCCATCGAAGGAGGCATTCTTCCTTCTGACCGGCTTCCGCGTGTTATGTGCCGAGGGGTGCATTGAGCAAAGACAAAAATGTATGTTTGTTCCGACGGCGACAATCCGAGAGGAAAGGCTGTTTCCTGTTCAACGGCCGAGCCCAGAATGACGCGATAAACGAGTCGTGTTTCCTTTTTCAGGCTGCCTCCTCTGCCTCTGTCCCCCTCTGCCCGCCGAGCAGCTCAGCAGAGACACATTACAGGAGTCTAGTTGCACACTTTTCTTTAAATAAAACTACTTAAATATAAAAAATTTTTTGTGATGCGCAATTTACAGACATTCACTGAAAACAAAAGTTTTTTGTAGTTACGTTTCTCTGGAATATTGATTAATAAAGAAAGCAATAATAATACATTCCTAATATAATAAAACTTGCTCTTTCACAGAAGCAGGGGTGTCATCTCATTAACCGTGATGAATGGTGCTGCCTCCCTGATATGACATATATTGTCCTTTGAGAGAATTCTGTCTGCCTGATTGATCTTTGCTCTCATATTTTCGATTTTATTATCAAAACATCAACTCAGGTGCAACAGCTGCTAAAAACGCGCTTATTCCAACTTTTACAGTCACTTTTAAAGTTCACACACTGATGTGAAATGCCAGATTTTGCTGAATTACCAGAATGAGATCGTGAAAGTAACATTTTAGAAACTTTTTACACCTTTAATGTATCCTGTGCAGCTTTGCTGAAAACATAGAACTCTATTAGGGAAATAAATACAACAATTTAAAAAGATGCAGCAGCTTGGTGGCATGGATATGAAAGTACTTTTTGTTTCAAACACAGCATCCAGACTTTTTTGTGGGAGTCATTCAGCATCCCACATCTTGACTTGCAATATTTACCCACTCAGATTTGCGAAAGTGTTCCAAAACTTTCAGATTGTGATGATATCTATTTTAAAACCACAATCTTTAAGGAACCCCATATATTTTTTGACTAACTCAATCTAAGCTGTTTATTGGTTTATTTGGATGTATGTTTAAGCTCACTGTGAGGCTTAGAACGAAAATTAACTTTAATATTTAGCTCTCTACCAGATACCTGAATATCACAAGTTATAACTGTCTGATATTTAAACTGTTCTTTATTTTATTCATTTTGACCCAAACTGTTTAGTTCCATCAACCCACATCATGCTGTTGACACCACCATGTTCCACTATGGCTATTTTGTTCTTTTGATAATATGCACTGTTGTTTTTTTGTGCCAAATACTTTTCATGTAGCATCTAAAAGAGAATATTTCTCCATTTTCTTAGTTCAGAGACTGAACTTTTAAAGTTCACACCCTGAATTTTGTGTGAATTTTCAGACTGAACTAAGAAAAGACTAACTTTATTAAAACTTCTAATTGACTCACTGAAAACATCTAAAAATAATTTGTTGGTGCCCTTCTCCTGACAGATGCACTGATAGACTTTAGGCTCTGTTACCTTTTTGTACCTTAACTTTAGCTAAAGATGCAATTTTTTAGTAAGTTTCTACTATAACAGCTGAACTGTTTTTCAGCTTAGTGATATTTTCAATAGAGGGTGTTTGGCATGTACCCAAAAAGAGTGAATTCTGGTCAAAATCTCCATAGAACAAAACAACAGTTCAGTCATTTATTATGATTTTTTTAAAAACCTGGTATTTTTTCACACAAGTGTGCAAACTAATGAGATCCTTTTGAATACAGGATGCCATCAAGACGAGCCTCCACCTCCGCCATCCTGGTATGGTGGTTCCGCTCTACTTGAGGTTAATGACGGGTCACCGTCCCACCTTCTGTGCTCTCCAAATCGCCCGACTCTCAGATTAGTTCTGCAGATCCGAAGGGTTCCGTTTTGGGCACAGAAGGCGCGGTAAGAACCGTGAAAGTGCAACCAGATGGACGCGTAAAGCGCACCTTTCCGGGCTCTGACATCTACTGCGGATTACTTTCAAGTCATAAATATTCAAGCCTAAACACATGCGCCCCCCACTCCAAAAATATATTTAAAAAAATGTGAATATGGTTTGCAGTTTTGAAATCTGGATAAAGTGTGCATATGCTCACGTCTCTAAATAGAATACTTGGTTGTGGAACCGGCGAGTCAGACGCTGCATAAATCAGCTCGCAGGCGAGTCAGAGAAGTGTTATCTCTGAATACACGCAATAATTAAAGTTGATGCTAAATCGTGTGGAATCGCCCTGTGCCAATTTAACGTGGACTCCTCTGGGGACAAAACTCGCGCTCTCCTCTCTCCCCCCTGCCCCCCGGTCACTACTTGCAGCTTTCAGCTGGACAGATAAGTGCACCACGCGTGTTTTCCTTGGCGCACAGCCATGCGCATCAAATCTGGCTGCGTGGAAGGGGAGGAAAGTGATAAAGTGCAACATCATTACCTTTAAACTGCACGACACAATGAGTAAGATGCAGGTGAACGGTGGTGGGTATTTTAGGAGGAATGCAGCCAAGGTTGGGTCAGACGGGTCAGCATCAAATACCCTCAGCCGGCCGTTAAAATGCAACGGCAGTAAAACAAGGAGTTCGCGCATTTATCATTAGAACACTCCCAGTGGTGACCCATTTATCACCTAACCTGTTTCCTCCTTGATAAGGAGCAACAGCTATTTATGTTTGGACCCCATCTCTCTTGAAGCACACTATTTAAACGCGTTCATGAGCGTCTGACATATTAGTGAAATGCCTGATGAAAGAGCACCATCTAGTGGCTGGAATATAAAATCTGTAAAAGTACAATATTCTGAAAACAATTACCAGATATGGCTCATCATGTTATTGTAGTTGATACGAAACAAATGTCAAGTGACATGTTCAAGAGGGTTAGTATGGCAGACAGCAGAAGGTGAAACTATGTGAACCAACATTGCTTAGACATCATCTGCTCTTACAGTAGAAGCCAGAGTACCCAGAGAGAACCCACATATGCACAGGGAGAATTATGTAAACTCCATTCAGAAAAACCAAGAAACACTCAAACTCAGGATCTCCTTAGCAACAGTGGTACCAGCTGAGCAGCCCCATTTAAACGCTAAACATCCTAGATTTAAATTTGGGATCTGAGATAATTTCACATCACAAATAGAACCAAATAGCTTTTTTGTTTTAAAGTAAACAAACAAAATAAATGGCCAGGTTCAGGTTATAAACCCTCTTTCCACCCCCCAGGATACTCATATGGATTAGAGGTTTGGCTGGATTAAACCTGCAGACATTTGTCACATGAAAAATCCAGCAAATTCTTCAAGATTCTCCAAATTCGACGGCTTCATCCTTAGTTCATCACACAGATTTCCATTAGACTTCGAGTGACTATCCTGTCCAGCACTAATGAGTGTCTTAATTTGATTTTGAAAAGTATTTTCTTCTACCTACATTTATTTTGTAGGGAGACTCTGAAGGGACATTGAAGAAAAAAACAACAAAAAACAAATCAAAATTCTGGGGCTCACCAGAATGTTAATTTTTTTCTTCAATGCTCCTTTAGGGGCTTCATATTTATAGGCTTCTTAAGTTTGTAATTATACTTTTGTATTATTTTTGCTTTAAAATACCAGAGTTTGCCAATTATTTTACATATCTTTTTTCTGTCTAATGAGATCAATATAAAATCTGGTAATATGATCATTAACTCAGTGCTCAGGCAGCATGTTATGGAATACTTCTTGCATTTACTTGAGTAAAAATATGCTGAAGTAGTGCTACACTTACTTGAGTACGATTTCTGAGTATTCTACCAATCTCTACCTAAATAATCTCCATCAATGCTCTACTCAGAAGGATTTCCACTTCTGAAGAAAAAGGCCCTTTACAGTTTGGTGCTACACATTCAAACAACATTGTCTGGCCCGATGCCATTGCCCACACCATGTTTACAATACGAATGGCTCTACATCCCCAAAACACAACATCAATATTGAAATTTGGTGGTGATAAAATCCAGTTTTGGAAGGATGAGTGAAGAAATGTGCCAGGACATAATTTAAATCCCCCTCTGGCATTTTAGAATGTTTCAAAATAAAAATGTTGATGAGTCCCATTGTACCTGGATGTACTCTATGCCTTGCAGATAAAAAGAATTAATAATGGTTGGAAAAAAAAGCTTAGTTGGGAATGCACTTTATTTATTCCACACTTAGAAAAGGACATCAGAAGGCACTGAAGTGGTTTAGCACACAACCCTACATTATAGGTGTTACTGAAAAAGTCATGCAAGGTTAATGGTCAGCTCACTCAACTCAAATGCTCTTCTTCTCATCCCAAAATAGAACAGATGAATAAATACATTACACATTTTTAAAATCTGTTTATCTTGAGGGAATCCGAGTTTACAATGATTTTGACACAAAACCTTCTGAGTTCTTCTTTGTTGGTTTTCTCGTCAAACCACGATGAGGGTGATCCTGACCTGAGTCAACTTTTCCTTTAGAGAGTGAAACCTTTTTAAGTCTCTATTAAAGATTTGTTAAACTTCAGCCTGACACGTGCTGTCACAAGCGGTGCTAAAGTGTAGCTGTACAGTTTTGATGATCAAGCTAATAAGTCTGCCACTGAAAGTCCAGCAGGCGGTGTGGGGGGTTCTACTACATCACTTGAGAACTACGAGCTGCGTCCCTGACGACCCTGCAGTGTACATTCATGCCATATCTGAAAAGTGCAGAGCATCGTCTTAGTTGTGCCAGTCAACCCGGTTTCAACTCAAGTTTGGCACTGGGTGTTTACAAATACTAGTTAGTTTCGCACTAGTTAGTGCTAGAAAACAAAACAAAACAAAACAAAAAAACACAGTTCAAACGCAGGGAGAATGTTTTAGTACAGTGTTAAAGACGGACAGTGTGTGCATTTGCATGGCAGTGGAGATGACTTGCACTGTTGATATTAGGCAGCATCATTGCCGATCCTGCTGAGACGGGGCTGGATGAGCACCAGCGGTCTCTTTTCCCTAAATTGATCATATCAAATATGGCAGGTGGGAGGCAATTATCCTGGCAAATTGATTTTAGCTGGACAACAGCGCTCTGTCATTGCTTTTAGCAGCAAAACTGGTTTGCATGTAATTTTCTTAATGACAAGCGGCTTTGTTTCCGTGTTACACATATGGCAGAGGCTTGAGAATCAACAGATGTTCTGTTTATGGGTTGTTTTCTTTTTAAACGGCGAGCAGCATGTCTTCTTAAGTCTTCATCTATCATTCATAACCTTCATTAATCAAGTTTTTTCCACTGAAAAAGGGAGCTAAATCAAAGCAGGTGATCTTAGCTATCAGAAATGCTATGAAAACACAACATCATCTTTAGTTATGACACAAAAGTCATATTCAGTCCTTCTGAATCAGTTCATCACAGCAAAAATGGACCAACTCCCAATAAAATTCATAGCCATGGTTCAAATCTACCAAGCACAGAAAGGTAAGAGTTCTCTTCTTCTCCTAAAAGCAATCAACCACATTCCCACATGTCTCTAAAATTAGACTGGACCTTTAGGCTGAGGTGCCAGCCCAGTTTCCTGACTAATTTCTCCTCTGTGTAAAAGGAGGTCATAATGCTACATGGTACTGAATAAAATAACGATGGAAATTAAATATTATTAGAAATAACATTATAATCAATTAAACTCCAAAGACAAAACAATAGAATGTTGCATCCTGTGAGGGATAACACCACATTGTTTCATTTTAGAACTGTAAACAGTCTTCTCCTTCCTCAGTTTGAGTGTCCTCAAGTGTTCTCCAACTCTTCCTCTCTATCTTGGTTCCAGGTTGTGTTCAAACGTTCTCAGAGTGCATGGCCAAGCAGCCATCCCAACGTAATCACATTCTCTGAATCTCCTGCATGACTGCAGTGACAGTATAATCATCCGGCGACACCAAAGCAAAGCACCAATCTGGTCATCCCGGGGGCTGCAGAGCACGATGCGTGTACCCCGACAAAGCGTCCCAGTTTCGCCACAGGAAGGCCAGCAGGAGAACAACGATGATGGTGGAGACGGAGCGTGAGCGCGTCCTCATTAGCGGGACAACGCAGTTGGCCACAGTTGAGACAAAAACCAGAAGGACGGCCATAAGGGCCAGCAGGACATTGATGAGTTTTCCCAGGAGGGTCCGGGCTGTGGCATTTTCCAACCCTTCCAACTGGACGACCTGCTGTTGCTGCTGCTGGAGCTCCATCTTAGAGACCCTGGTCTGACACGCTTCCAGAGCCTCCTGTGGAAAATGACACCCAGAAGGGAAAAAGGTCAGCCAAGAAACCATTTTTATAAATAAAAACAGCAACTTGAAGTAAACATACAACCCGCTGGGTCCGCAGTGTTCTCACTAAAATGAAGCACGCTACACTCAAGTATTTACCATGTTTATACTAAATGAAATGACCTGTCCAGGGTGTACCCTGCCTCTCGCCCGAAACGTTCGCTGGAGATAGGCACCAGCAAGAGATTTGTGTCACAGTGTAAGCTGGACAACAAACAGGACATCATCCGATTTGTAACATCAATACTCATATTGATTCAGTTGAGAGTTAATTTTTAAGCTGTTATTTTGTCTACAAAATTATTCATAAGGTTAATTATGTAGGTTAACAACCACAATATGAGAAAAGCAAAGGCCAATAAATAATGTGTCAATTTACTGAGCTCAGACACACGTAAGATTTTAGCTGTAAAAACTATAACACAATGAAAATCACCGGATATGCCAATGGCAACCATGAGCTGCACCTTTAATGTGGAGAGGCAGCTGTGTAATCAAGTAAATTATCATGTGACGCATCACTTTTCAGACTGACGTGGCAACGTTTTACAGCAAAAAGAATCCACTTCCACAAGATAAAAGTATAGAGAAACATCAATCATCCAAAATGTCTAATCAAATAAAATTTGATTGAATGTTTTTAAAGATATATAATGTCTTTTTAACTGGTAGACATTGCAGCTAAACTGGTTTGAACAACCCTTTAATTCCCACTTTAACCTTGTTGAATTTTTTACTTCTTTTTTTTAAACTAGTTTTTTTGCAGACTAGCTGTAGTTTTCTTTATTTAAGACTTTTTTAACCTTATTTATAATTTTTAAAAAATATTTTTATTATTTTATAGATTTCAGTGGGAATAAGACTATTGCAGCCTTCGTCATTATCCTTCTGTAATTTCGTGATTGGCTGGTGTCTCTCTGTTTTGGTTTCAATTATGTATTTATTTATTTTAAATAATATAGCGCCTTAACAGTTCAACAACTGACCAAAAATCCATATTACATTGAAAAACGGGTTCAAAGTGTTGATGTAAGGGATGGAAGTGCATCATTCACAGGTTTCTAGCACTCTCTGCTGTCCGAGTAAGGAAGAGCAGCCAGAAACAGCTTAAGATGTGGGTTATGGGAAGACATTTACCCAAAACACTAAAACTCAAGCCCATAATGCCAGCAGTAACATGAGACTACTACAAGGAATGCTTTTGTTTTGGACCCTGGGGTTCTTTAGACAGATCTTCATATTGACAGTGTTTACACTGTCAATATGGAAGGCGAGATAGAGCCACTGACTGTTGCAGGGTGTGTGCCCGCCTCTGTTGAACACGTGTCTGACCAGCCTATAATACTACTGCTTAAAACTGGAAGCCACACATGTACAACATGTTGTAGTAAAGTACGTACAACATAGGGCAGTTGTAGCTCCAAATAAATAAATAAACCGTTTAAAAGGAAACAGCAATTACTAAAAGTCAGCACATTGTGAGTAGTCAGTTATCATTTTTGACCTATAAAAACACTTGATAGGTTTGTGGGGCAAGATAAGAATATGGAACAGAATCTTCAGACACACAGTTAGAGAATAATTTATCTAATGAATATTAGTTATTTTTACTGAAAAAATATTTCAGCTCCAGTCAGAAGTGAGACCCATCATCACTTTACTTTATTACCCAGCAACTTAAGAATATTTTAATTTATCTACGTACTACGTTGCAAAATAATCATGTGTTTTCTTTTATCATCAGTGAAGTTGTTGTGGACATAGGTTTGATGAGCACACCTGGATGTCTCGGGCTCTCTCGTAGAACTGATAGGCGATCTTCTCCTCCATGCTGGCCAGCTCCTGTTTGAGGTTGAGGATCTCGTTCTGATGAAGTTCCGTCAGGTCGTTCAGCTGTTCCTCCAAACGCTCACACCTAAAGACACATGTAAAGAAAACACACGTGAGCTCCTGAGCCATAATTAGCTTAAACCAAGAAGAAGAAAAAAAAAAAACACACACATGCAAGCATTAGCAGAAACAGGCCAAGGGGCATTTGACCACATGGCACCTGACTGAACTGATGACTCCTCCTGATAAGATTAGGATGCGCTTACTCATCTCCTCATTCAACTGGCCAACCACAGGGAGAATTACCACAATGAGACTGGCCAATGGCATGAACCCAGGGGGAGGAAGGGGATCTAAACTCCTGTTTGTTTGGGGCTCAGACAAATGAATTGACATCAGTCAAGAATAACCATGATTCATATCAAAATAATGGTATACAAAAATCTCTGGCGTTTCAACACCCTACAACTACATTTCCTTTTTTTTTAAAAAAACAAATTGTTGGGACATTTCAACCACCCTGTCCAGAAAAATGCTTGGCAAAGGTAAATTCTACAAAGGCTTCAGTTTAAAATGTCTTTACGATAGAGCTCCTTAAAGAAAAAGTTGAACCATGTTAAGATAGTACATTTTGGTTTCTGTTGCTTTTATTTCTTCGTTTTCAGTGAGTTGAAATGCTGTCGGGCTTTAGACTGAACAACAATAAAAATGAGAGAAAATTCTTAAGAAATTTAGATGGGCCATTAAACCCAGCATGATATAAATTCAAATAAAGATGTTCTCAAATGTTTTGCTTAGGCCCAAGCAAAATTAGTTTTGATATTTCTACCTTTATTTTGAAAGGCCAAGAAAAACCCCTTCTTCATGCCTGCTTTAAATCCATTACCAATATCTACTCTACATCTGCACTTTTCAACTGTGTTTTGTTTTAGTCCCAACAATTCTTTGTTCATCAAGTTCAGTGGTTCGTCATCTTGGTCTTGTTGTCTTACATATTTCAGATTTGTCTGAAGAGGCTTGTTAATCACTTGTTCATTTAAGTCAGGTGGTTGACAGTAGAACCTCTAAAAAATCTAAACAACTTAATGTTTTCCCCTTTTCATCAATGCTCAGTGAAGGGTTTCTTTGAGCTTTGTTTAGAAAATTCAACATAAACATGTTTTAATGCCTGGTTTAGGTTTGTAAGTGCTGTGTGCAGTAATCAAACCCATGGAAGATGTAGGCTTTTATTTGAAAAGTAAACAATTATTTTTTGATCATTGTGCTAGATCTTTTATTTAAATGCATAACTTACATTTGAAATAATTGGAACTATGAAATATAGACATTTTTATTGTGAAGAGTATTTATTGAAATGCCAAATCTACTAATTTCATACTTATTCCAATAATTATCCAACTTATAAAGATTGAGTTTCTTTCTTTGATGATTATCTGTTAGCTTTATTTAGAAATTTCAAATAAATCCTTCGTTAATAGCTGGAAGAGGCCCAAAAGTTGAAAACTAATCTTTTAATAGTTCAACATACACTGAACTGAGTCTTTTATTTCAAAGAGTATTTGTTAGCTTAGACCTGAAAATGTTAAATTAATGGCTGGTTATTCCCATGAAATTCATGATTCTTCATTCATTGCTTTGGCTGGAAGCAACAACTGTGATTTACTGAGTTGGTGGCATTTACTGGATATAACAATGTTGGAATTAGTTGCTGAAGAATTATATTATCTCTGGTGGTTTATGGACGGGTATTTCCCTGCAGACAGGCCAGAAAAAGCCTGGTGGTCAGTCCTTCATGGTGGAAATGACTTTAGCCTTATTGGAAAAATCTGACTGCTCTGGGCCGGGACATTTTAGGAAGAAATATGTCCAATATTTCTTTATCTGACCTCAGTGGTTGTGCCCTCATGTTGGAACATTCTGGAGGAATGTGAATGTGTGTCTTAAGCCCAGAGTCTGAATGCAGGCCTGGGAAAAGAGTTGATAGAAACGTGAAGATGTGAGTACTAGTAGACACAAGGGTGTGAATGCATTTGTCACCTTATTAGAATTACAGATTAGATGACAACTGCTAACTACAATAAAAATTATATTATAGTGTAATCTGTAAAATTTGTCTGACAAAAGGTCTTATTTTAAACAGTCAGAATAAAAGGTGCATTTCTTTAGAAATAATAAGAGACTAACTGCTCTATAGATAGAAATGCAATTACCCGCAGAGATGACATCACCCGAATGTGAATTAAAAAAAATGTGTCAGCAGATACTTCCCAGTTACCTCCCGGTTAATTCTAGCACATTTCTTCTCAACCATTGAATGTGATCATGTAAACCTCTCCGGAATGTGTGACACACACTGAGATTTTTGAATGTTCTCCAAGTTACCTGAAGCGTTCCTCCTGCAGAGCTTGCATAACGACTGTGTAGTCTCTCTGATAGTTGCTCTTCAAACTGTCCAGGCTCTCCTCGAGCCTCGTCTGACCGTCCCTCAAGTCCTGCACCTCCTGTAGCAGCATGTCTAAGCTGGAGCCCTGGCTTCTCTCCAGTGTGTTCCCCTTAGAGCTTGGAGGACCCCCAGGAGCCCCAGTGATGCTGTTTGCCCCAGCTGAACCCGAAGTAGCACTAGAGCAGTCGTCGTCACTTATGTATTTGGGACTCAACTGGAGATGATGTCCAGCATTGGTCAGGGATCTTCCGCCCCCACCCATTACCCCATCTTCCGCCGAGGGGTCGTCTAACGAGTCTTTGAGGTTGGGGATGTTGTCGGCACTACCGAATTTGTTGCGAATGAGCGAGGCAATCTCCCGTGGCTTGGAGACGACTGCGCCTGCAGCAGAGTGGGTGGCTTGGGAGAAGCTGGATAGGCCTCCCTTCACGCTGTCCACCACGCCCTCGCTAAAGCCGCTGACTTTGGCACCAACATCCTTGAGGCCCTGCTGCATGTCCCGAAGAACATCCTTGGGTTGGCGAGGGATTCCATTGTGCTCCACTTCCCTTAGTTTCCGGTGGTAGTGCTCAAGCTTCCTCTGCAGCTGCTGGATGGTCTGCGCTGACTTCTGGTTCTTTTTCTCAAACACCTGCCAGGTAACAGAATGTGTTAAATCACAAAGAAGGACACATTTTACTTATTATTAAATGCAATGTGCATCCTTCTTTCCAGCTTAAAGGCATGCACAGATCGATTCAACAGAATTTATTGTGATGAAGTGATTGTGCAAATACACCTGATCAAATTTGAAACTAAATAATCACAAACCTTTGGTACAGTACCTGTTTGATACGCGTGCTTTGCTGTTTGTCAGCATTGTTGGCTAGTTTGAGGTATTCTGCAACATTATCATCCCTTGCCGTCTGCTCGATCTTAATCTGCTCTGTGAGCTTGAGGATCTTCTGTTGCAGCTGAGCGATAGCCTGTTTTGTGCGCTGAGGGTCAGGTGTGCCATCCTCACCCGAAGGGAAAGAGCTGTCTGCTCCATATGAAACAGCGAGGGGTGTCTGGCCCAACCCGCTCACCTCCAGCCGGTCAATCTGCAGCAAACAGAGAGGAACTTTAGAGTAGGTAAAGGGGCAAGGGGTAAAGCACTTGAGTAACTAGAAAAGTTGCATATTGTTCGTTCTTTTCTTTTTTTTTCAAATTTGCTGACATGTTAAAAAAAGTTAGGTTTCTGCTTTTTCAGGGGCCTGTAGCTTGGAAAGCGGAAAGTGACACAGCTGAAAAGGCAACTTATGGTCAGTTTGTTTGAAGAGGAAGATGCCAGTTATTAACTTCCCAATTATCAGTATATAAAGAAAAGAAACTGGAAGAAATAACTCATCTTCACACAAATCTGAGGTACCCACCTTTTGGTGTACTTATTGTTTTGTACATGCTGCATGTTGGTAAAATCTTGTAAATAACTGTTATTTTCACAAAAATAGAAAACAGGCTCATAATGTATTTCTTTAATGTTTTTATACTTTACCAAATAAAGGGTGTTTTTATTTTTTATAACAGGTAACAAGGCTAACAAAAAATCTTGGCTTTATACTGCTTTTGTGGATTACTTTCCAGACTGTGACCTAATTTTGTCTGGTGCCCTATAAGTATTAGTAGAGAAATCAAAGTCGCCATATAAATTGAGTTTTTTCTACCTGAAGTCTACCTGAGATGAGAACGAGTCTATCACCTGCAGTCACAGGCAGAGGATGTGATTCATTTCCTGAAACACCTCAAGCAAAAGTCAGAACTGCTCTGACTGATGAAAGTAAGTGCCCACCAGGAGCTCAGAAGCATGATACTATTGCCTCATATGCAATTTGAACTGAATGACTTGCCAAGTCGCAGCCAACAATGCACTCAGAAAAAAATAAATAAAATAAAAAATTATATATATATATATATATATATATATATATGTATATATATATATATATATATATATAATGATTCAATGTAACGCAATTTAAGCTTTGTTGTTAAGTGTTTACGCATATAAACATTATTACACTCGAAACCACTATCTCTCCTGCGAACTTGTGCTATAACTACAGCTCACCTTTCCATTCCTCAAACGGAGAAGTTGTTCCCAGTACATTTTTTCCTCCCAGTAGCAACCAGCTCTGTATTTTCATTAGTCTAGATTCCTTTAAGTTTCAGTAAGTAAAACTCCCAGACGGTTCGCTCTGTCGTTACGTTTCACTGAACGCTCCAGCCGCTTCTACCCGCGCGACTTGATGTGAAAAGTTTAAATCACACCTGAAACTCAGTCAGAGGAAGCCCCGCCCACTTCTCCCTCCCCCTCAGAGCGCAGGAATGACATCATCCCGCCAGCTGTAGGGCACGCGCAGCAGCCCGTCATCTTCAGAGAGCGCAAATAGATCAGGTAGGGATTGTTTTTCACCGACTCAAGATAACTGCGACAGCAGTCATTAGGAAATAAAAAGCAACACTTTATAATTAAGGTTCAAAGAATCCAATCCCATTCTGAGCAGCTTTTAATGCTTGATGAAACTGTTCAAATTGTCGCCACTATAAATGGAGCCATGCAACTTTTACATGTCCATTTAAACAACTGCAATGTTATCAAATAGCTAGCATATTACACAGCCAATTACATAAAATATAATTTTTAATGTAGAAATGTGCAAACTCAGGAAGAAGACTGCTGACTCTGTCCAGCATACAGTTGTCTACACACTTCAAAAAGGAGGGAAAGCCACAAAAGTCATTGCTGAAGAAGCCTGAAAAGCTGAGTGAAAAAAAATGGTTGGGAAATGTGCACAAGCACAACAGGTGGATGGTTGGATCCTTTATTAATACCAGAAGAGAATATACTCCTCTGGTGTTACATGGTGGAGGCACATTCCTCCACCATGTAACACAAATTTGAGAACAAGGAACATATAACTTATGAGGTTTGGGAAGTATGTACATAATAATAAAGAGTTGTATAAAACTTTGAATTAGTAACAACAAAAAATAAACAATTTAGAATAATAATGGATTTAAAAAATTTTTATACAATATTAACAGAGAGGTTAAAATTTTGTTGATTACTTTTTGTAGTTGGTTTGAGCTCAAATCAAAGTACAGATCAGATCTCTGAATGTAATACATCTCTGAGGCACTCTACGCTCTTCTGACACTCAGTTATACAGAAGGGAACCAAGCTTTCTGGTTGGTTCCCAACTGTACCAACCAGAAAGCTTGGTACTTATTCCAGTGAATAAGCCACCTAGTCACAGGAACAAAATCAGTGGGAAGATCAGATTGAAAAAAAAAACAAAAAAAAAACTTTTGTTCTTTAAATCCCTTTTAAGACACATTTTATAAGCTTATATCTTAATCACTTATTTTAACCTATATATTAAATAGAATATTTGTTTCAAATCCTCTTATACAACTAGTATATTCTATTATTATATTAAATATATTTGCCATGTGCAATTCATGTAATTGCCATAGTTTAACCAGAAAAGTCCAGACAGTCCTGGTTAGAATGATGGCGTAATATTTATAAGGTTACAAAAACTGGTAAGAAAAAAGGGAAACCAGTTCCTAGTATTCTTCCAACTGGGGCCACAGGTGTAACTGGGCTATGAAGCAAGATTGTACCAACTCCCAGTCTGTCCTTTTTGCTTGCCCATAGAAAGCCAGAAGCAAGAAAAACCAGTTTGACACCCATTTAAACAACCTGACACACAAACATCCATCCTTAGGCACATTCCTCCACATAGGTCAACAAGTGCAGGTCAACAAAAAAATGTTTCAGGTGTTTTTGTTTTGTAGCAAAGTGGTTTTCCCTTTTTTTTTTTCTTTTTTTTTAATCTTTTACATGTCTGTAAAAGGTAGCATTATACAGAAAAAAACAAAAACAACAAAAGAATTGTGAGTTAACTTACACATGCTGTGTAGAAAAAGACTTAATTTCTGATCCTGCCTACTGACTCCTTGGTATACAATCCAATCAAATGAATCAGAACTAGAATAGCTTGCCAGGCAAGCAGAAAAAAAAGGGAAAAAAAACATAGTGGCTCCTGGTCTCTGTTTAGCTCTAGTTGAAAAGAGTATTAATAACTTTATGGGGGTCTTACCTTATTCACAGAGGCTCTGCGAGGTGTAAATCTGAACACTGATCAGTTATCTCCAGTTTCACCAATGACAATTATCTGATTAATCAAATACATCTCCTCTAACAGAAGATAAAAAAGGGCAAAGGACAAGTGGCTGAACTCTAAACTGCAGTACACTGTAATGCAGCACAGATAGGGGCTACGTGATAAGAAGGCCCAGTCATCTGTACAGACTGGCACCAAAATCACACCCTGTCAATGATCAAAGAAAACATCCACAGCAAGACGTAGTGGACGCAGACAGTTGAAAGGGCAATTTCCAAAGATGGAGTCCTTGTTTCAATGATCTATAAATAGGGGATGTATACTTTATGGTTGGTCACAGAGTGGTCACAATCCAGCATTTTAATAATGAGTGACACAGCCATATTCCCACACATACAGTACACAGTCTTCACTGGCATCTCACATGAAGGAAAGTGTAATAAATTTCCAAGCGCAGAGTCATTTGTAAATAGCCAAGTTCTGTAACTAATCATGCATGTAATTAAAGATTGTCACCCGAAGGATGAAGCTAATTCCCTTGGGTTAACTAAGCCAAACATATTGATATGCAGACTCACTGAAGCAAGAAGTGACTGTCTTCATCACTGGAGTCTGTGTAGCCTAATAACAGAAGCTGATGGCTTGTAATAAAGGGGTGCACTCAATGTTCCTCTGATTAGTCTTTATTAGGAAAAAGGACAGACTGAGTCGCTGTCAGGGGTCAGCAACCTGTACAATATAAAGATCAATTGTTTTAGAATTGATATCATAACAAAACTTTTTTAAAATGAATGAGAATAATCATAACATAACTTACAAACCACAGTTTTTGGAAAAGTTTAGTTTAGATTAGTCTTACCACCAGATATGCAAAATTAAGACATTTCCTAAATAGACCCTGTCTGACAGCATAAATAAGTTAAAAGATGTGAAAAAGCAACAAAACATGCCATGAAACAGCCATTGACATCTATCCACCTGGAAAAGGTTACAAATCCTTCTCCAAGGCTTTTGCATTCCATCAAACCAGAGTGGGAGGCATTACTCATACGTAAAGAAATCAAGAAATGGTGTCAAATCTTCCCAGGAGCTTCTGGCTTACTAAAAGTAACCCAAAACCACATTGATGAGGTCATGCGGGAGCTCAAAAGGAACCCAGAACCCACTGCGGTACTAACTTGCCTCAGCTGAGGTCAATGCTCATGATTCAACAAGCAGAAAAAGAAGGGATAAGACTAACATCCATGAGACTGTTTCAACCCAAAACCACAGCTGACAGAAAACACAAAGGCTTGTTGCATCAAAGACTTTCGGGATAATATTTTGTGGCCCGAGTAGACAAAAGTGGAACTTTTTTGAAGGTTTGCGTCCCATTGCATTTGGTGTAAAACTAACACTGCATTTTGGAAAAACAACATTATTAATAAGAGCCAAGCATGGTAGTGGTACTGTGATATCCTAGGGCTGCTTTGCTGGTCCTGGATGACTTGATGGAGCCATAGATTATATTTCTCCACCAAAATTTCCTGAAAGCAAATGTCTATCATCCAGATTAAGGTATGATGCACTTAGGTTGTGCAAAAGGAAAATGATCTGAAGCACACCAGAAAGTCCACCTTGGAATGGCAGATAAATCACAAAATAACTTTTGGAGTGGCCTAGTCAAAGCCTGCAATTAAATCTGATTGACATTTTGGGATATGACCATAAAAAGGCTTTTTTTATGCCGGGAAACCCTCTGATGTGGAATTTTTCAAAGGAACCTGCATACAGCTTCAAAAGAGACACCACAGTTCCTCCACAGGAATGCAAAAGATTTATTGGAAGTTACTATATCATAGGTGATTAATGGGAGGTGTTGCCACCAATTATTCAGCCAAGGGGAAATTATTTTTTCAGATAGTTCAAGGTTGATCAATCATTTTACTTGGGGTGTCTCCCCCAAGTAAAATGATTGAAGTTTCCTTTGTCCGATATCAAGTTTGCTTGATGATATAAAGCATTCATGTTTGAGTCATCAATAAAAAGAACAGAGCATCTTTACAGCACTGTATATAAAAATACTAATCTGCTCAACATAAAACCTGATCTACAGCTGCTTTGCATCTATGCACTGTTACATAAAATTGTTCTCACTTCACCGAAGTCCCAACTCTGTGGCAAGGGGGCTCTACTTGTATAACAGCCTCTGATCCAAGTAAAGCTGGTTAGAGCCATGATATGGCAACCTGCTTATCCTAGATCCAATAGAGCTCTGGGAACAGTCCACCTAAGCATAAGCAGATCTACAAAACACACCTTACAAACAGGTATTTAGAAAAGATTACTAAAGTTGCCAGACACACATATCACATAAATGGATGAATACAACCAGAACATTTTGAGCAGCTGGACAGAACAAAGATTAGAGCCATTGTTTTTGATCCTTTATAAGTCTGTTTAATGTTTTTGGTGTATTTTCACATGACTAGGGTTTGAGGTCAGAGACAGTAAAGTGGTCCTGATGAAAAAGTGGAACGAGACACTGTCTAAACATCTGCCTCTCTCCTTCATCATGTGAATTTAATATTATCCTAAAAACATGTCTAAGAATACAATAAAATGATCATGGATTCTGCTGTTTACAGAATGGTAGGTTGCATAATACTCTTTATTTCAATATTTAGCAAACATGCATTTCAAATCCAAGCACTGAACTGTGATTGTTTCGAGTATCAACATTTGAGTCTGAATCTTCTGACATTACCCTTCTTTTTATGTTCTGCCTGATCAAAGTCACAAAGTTTGTGTGCAAAAAGTGGTCAGTACCTTGCTGGTTGTTAAGGCTTGTAATGCAGCTGAGTTGTGGTGCTCTTCCTGTGATGTCAGCCTGCGTTTCCAATGAAGCTGTGGTTTAATGTACCACGTTGGTGAAGAAGGGAAACAAAGATGTTGTAACATCAGGTATCTTTCTGAGAAATCACACCTGATCCACACCTCTCCAGCGACAGCGTTCTCTGCCATATAGAAACCCTGAAGCACTGCTTTGTCGTGGCATGCCTCCCTATTTCAGTGGTTGTAGGCTGGGTTACAGGGCTATCAATTCCCTCTTATCTACAGAGTCCAATATCCATCAGTGATGAGAGTTGGGTTACACAGTGGACATAATAAGGTTAGTTTCCTACATTTAGAGTGTCTTGTGAAAGTATTCCCAACCTCTGAACATTTCCACATTTTGTCACATTACAATCACAAGTTTTATTGAGATGTTATGCGATACCCAAACAAAAAGAACAGGGTGTAATCCTGAAGTGAAAGGAAAAATCATGGTTTTCTTTTTTTAGAAAAATATATAAAGACAGGCATGTATTTGTGTTCAACTCCTTTAAAGCTGCCTGCATTTGGGACTATATCTCTACTATTTTTGAATATGTAGAGAAACAAAATATGTTTGCCCAATCACTGGCAAAATAACTCAAGTTCAACTACAATGGTTAGGGAGTACTGGTCAGCCAATATCTAAATGTTATTTTTATTTCAAGTGTATTAAGATATTTGCACTAAAAACTAGACCAGAAATACTTGGTCAAATTTTGTGTTTTCAGTGCAGGTTTTCTGACATCCCAGTACTATCCCAGTAAAATGCACTGGTGTGGAAAAGAGAGGTGTGAATACTATTGTAAGGAACTGTTTGCGCAGACCTGTGCCATCACTCTAAATTTTAAGTTCCACTGTATAGAGGTTTATACTTTATAACTTCACCGTGCCAAAGCCTATATCTTTGAATGAGTTACAATGATAAAAATTGACTGTCTGATCTTTAACCTTCCTGTTGTTCCTGAATTTCAACTTAACAAATTTAAATTTCTTAACCTGAGTTGAGATAAAAGTCATGTATTAGAGAAAGTTGGGTTAGGTCCACAAAATGGGTAATTATGAGTTAATATATTTTGGTCATATACACACATCTTTGTCATTCCCTCATTGTTTCAGTTCCGACCAACAAAAGTCTAAAATAACACCAAAATCTGCTTTTTGTTTCCTTTAAGGGGATCTGGTGAGGCAACAATAAATCCTTTTCCCCAGATCAGAAAACTTACACAAGTCCATGAGTTGCGAGACAAGAGGCGGTTCACTCAACAATAGCATTCAAAACAAAGTTGCACCAGCTTTTGTGTTAACATAATGGACTTAAACACAAAGCCAATCCCAAACATAGTATGCCCTGAAGAATCTGCATGCCCTGAATAATCTGCACAAACTCTAGAGACAATCTGAAATTGAGAAGAGTAATCCGGGGTTCCTCTGAAGTTGCAATACAGCAGTAAGATTTGACATGCACACAAAACCACAAAGACTCACAGTGGTGGGGCAAGGAAGTGGAGAGGCATCAGAAGTTAGCAGGCTGAGGATGACCTCCATGAGGGATTGGAAAGTCACATGCATGCAGTTTAGACAGGAAATTAGCTTGGTCTTTTTTATCTGTGTGTCTCTCAGGAGGCAACCACAGCACTGGGAAAAGAGAGGTGCATAGAATTCATTATTTCATTCAAACACAGTCCATTTGACTCCACTGAGCAAAGTCTCCACTTAAAAAGAAGCCAAAGGAAACTCCAAATAATTTAATGCTGGCTTGATTTAATATCCAGAATGAGCAGCAAAAAATAATGACTACTGGTAGCTGCTAAGTCGACAGAGTTTTTGCAGAGCAGACGTTTCTCAACCCCCTTCGTAATGTTTCAGACCAAACACATGCCACACAGAGTCACAGAAGCTTTGGAGCAGAAATATATGCAGTCCAACTAGCAGTGCTTCCATTAATTCCAGTTTGGATTAGTGGATGAGGACGGGCTCCTTTTGAGCAAAGCACCCATTTGATGTGGCTTTGGAGTGACAGAGCAGAGGCGGATAATCGACTGGAGGCTTGCTGGTTTAGATGCTGGCAAGAGTAAAAGCAAAAAGAGTTCGCTGTGAAGTTAAATGTTCAAAAAGTCCATTTCAGATAAAATCCCAAGAAGGAGAAAAGAGGCAAAAACCCAGAGGACGGATGTGAGGGAAGTGAGAAAGGAAGGGGGGAAAGAACCCACTAGGAGCTCTCACTGAGAGGGAGTCAGAGGGGAAAGAGGGAGCAAAGGAGAGAGGGGTTATGAGAAAGACTAGAAAGGGGAGGGGAAGTTTCCCTCTATTGGACTTTTTAGACCAGTTCAGCGCCAAAAACAGTTAGCTCAGGCTGGAACAAAGGGAGAAATTATTTTCAATTATCACCCAGTATGATTGTCAGAGTCAATCGTTTTCTGACTCAAGTGAGCATGCTGGTATGAATCACCTTCCGCTGCCTGTGGCCATCGACAAGCTGGGCTTGGTCAAATGTTTCTTCTTGCAAGCAATACTGACTATACAAACACAACTAATCTTAAAGTTCAGTGTTTACAAAGGCTGTAGTAGAAAAGAACATAGATAGATCTGAACAGTTTTGGTTTAAGGTACATAATTTTGTATAGCAAAATGCATTTACATACTACATTAAAAGTTGATGACCAAAAGTCATCAACTTTTGGTTGATGCCTCTTCAGCAATTATGCTGAAGAGGCAATTATTAGAAAAACTAGCAGCAGGAAAAACTGAAATTTCCAGTGCAGGACCAAAGTACAGTTTTTTTTAAATATTACAAAAATTTCAGTAGTGAACTACTGGGATACCAGATGTCAAAGAGGATTGTAAAGACTGACAGAAGATATTTAAATAACAAAGCATCGAGAAAGATCCAAATCTAAGGGTGATTTGTTGTGTTTAATAAACACTGTGCTAAGATAAAGGAAGACTTCCTGCTGCAAGTAGTTCAGCCAGAGCTAAGATATTAATTCTAATGATCCATAAGGCATGACAGACATGATCGCTGAAACAAGAGCTGATAAAATAGTGGCTACAATAAAACTGACTGGAGATTTGGGTGTACTGTGTTATTATTAAAGGACAAGCAGGTTCACTCAATGGATGGATATATACAAACGTTTAAATCATGGAGTTGCTTTGATATTTAGACAATCCAGTGTACAAGGTGTACTTGAAAGCACCATAAGAACACAGCTGATAGGAAATCCTTTTTGCTCAGTGGAACTTATCATGACAGTACCATAATCATGTATCAGTATCCTCATATGCTGTGCAGCACTTTGGACTGGCTGAATGCACCAAACAGCCGGATTTGGACTTCAGCAGATTTCAGTATCAGTCATGTATCCATTCAGCTTAATGTTTCAAGTGAGTACCGGTAACTTTGTTGGGCGTAGAGTAAACAACATACTATTATAGCTGCATAAGAAACCTTAATGTTCCCAAATAGGAGAGCTTATTGATCCCCGAGAGTCCTCTCTGTTTGGTTTTGGTGTCACTTTTTAAAGTTCCACCACAGAACAAAGCACTACACACTTAGTTCCGCACATAAATATTCTGCAAGTATCAGGTATAAAAAAAGAGATCTCTTTGTTTGGTACATGTGGGTACCGAACCGAAATGGCTGTACCTGATATTTTTGGTACAAATACATTTACTATTATATCCTTTGGTAACTATGGAACCTATGGTAAATGTTCAGGTAAAATGTAAATATTTCATATTTATTCTTTAATCTTTAACATGACCCATCTTTTGCTTTGGTATCAAGTCTTTTTCAATTCAAAAATACTTTATTAATCTCTAAGAGAAATTTACTGTTATTGTAACTCATTATTTAAGGTTCTTCAAAGAGTTGTTGTAATTGCTGATGCCTGTGGACAGTAAGGATCTATTGAAGCAGGCTGTATTACAGAAGCCTCCAACTGAACACAGTTTTGTGAAGAAAATGTTCAAGGTTGATTTTCTTTATTTTATGAAGAACCCGCTTTGTCCCATAATCTCCAAAGGTTCTACAGGTGCCATAAGAAAAGATATCCATACAGATTATTTACTGTGGTTAATAAGTGTGTCGATTTTAAGGGGAAAATGTAAATTAAACTCATGTAAAGATAAATCTGGAACAGAACAAAACTTTGTGCTCCCCTGCAGGAACACTCAAGCTCTCAGAGTGACTCAGATTTTTTACACTCTGTATGGGAGCATTACTTACATACCACAAAAGGCACAGTGGCTACACAATCACAAAATCACAGAGGGGGGTGTACTCATGTCCTGATGAGTGACTGATTCACTGAAAATAACTTAAAGAGAAACGTTAGCCACATTAGTGGTTTTTGACTCACTAGCAATAAATTAGTTTGTCAAAATTAGAGGACAAAAACAGCAGCTGTGGCAGTTTTATTTTAGTACATAGATATATTTTTATTCACCACAAGCTAACTGATAATGACACACAAGTTTTATCCAGTAACTTTGTTGTTAGAAATATTAACAACCTTGAGGAATATAGGCAGCTAAACATGTAAAAGATGATGACGACAAGGTAACTTTAAGACGTACTAGCTAGCATGAACTACAAAGAGAAAATTATTAAAAAACTACTGCCAGTCCAGAGCAGGCAGGATTGTCTACCGATCCAATTTATCTGGCATCATTGATCAAAATTCAGATGTCATACGGGACATCTCCCAAAGCAGATTTTTAATTTCTGCATTTTAAATTACCATCTGCATTTCCCTGAACTCGCCTTCTGATTGGTTACACCTCAAATGCAAAAGTCACAATCCAACATGTTCAATAGCCCAGATTTTAGATCAGAACGGTCCCAATGTCCTTAGCAGACTAGATCGCTCTTAAAGCAACACACACAGCAGGAATATCTCCTAAAATTATGTTATGAGCCGTTCATATAATCGGGGTGTCACTAAGATTGTCAGAAGGGGAAAACTGGAACATGAATTGGCATAAGTATATATTGCCATGTGAACTAGGCATAGCACAAGGCAATTTTAACTGACAAATTCAGATTCAAAACCTGTTAAGCTTCCTTGCTGAATTAACACCCAGAATTTTGAGGCAGAAGACTGGAAAATCTCTTTCAGTTTTGCACAAGTTGGTACTGCATGAAGCCACATTAATAAATAATAGAAACAAACAAGATCAAAAGATAATTGCGACAGGGAGAACAAGGTTCACTGGAGGACAAAGGGGTAATAAACCAGAAAGTATTGAGCTGGTCTCACAGTCTTCTTCAGAATATCAACTTTTTTCTACGCTGCCACAATCAGCAGCAATGAAACATACAGAGTACCGAAGAGATTGAAGGGATGGGAGCCTTAACCATAGTCATTTTGCTCTAATTGCAAGTACTGCAGGCATGCTGCACTTCTTTCAGTCACTCTTAAGCAGTGAAAAACTTGCCAGACAAGGGGCCTTGTCATTTGGAGCTTAACTTGGATCAAGCCTGCAGCTTGGCCAAATATTTATGTGAAAGTCCAAAGACAGAAGACAGACTGATTCTGATGTAGTTGGGGGTTAAAGTATAGATTAACCTAATAAAATTAGTGAGATTAAAACAAGAAGTATTAACTAAATAAAGGTTTGGTGCTATTAGAACAATTTTACAATTTTCTCCCTAAAATTATGTTTTCAACTGCAGCTTTTGTATTTTTCTTGCATCAGTGTACCCTTTATGCGACGGTCACTGATCACATTGTAGCTTGTTCTGGGGGTGAGAGAACTTACATAAACAGAGAAGAGAGTAAGCTTTGTCTTCACAGACTGATGGGATTTCAGGTCTAAAAGAAGAGACAACCATGACTAGAGGCTTGGTCTTTTTGAAACGGCACCTTCTCTAAAAAAAAGAAGCGTTTTTTCCAACTTGTCTATGCTTCAGCATAATCAATGGTCCAGTGAGTGGTTACATAATGCATGAGTTTCCGTAATGACAGGAATCATAATGACCAATGTGGGGGTTGTTTACAACAGTAAGGTAGAAGAAAACATTATAAAACAAATGTAAATAATAACTTTCTATATCCTTTATGAATCTATATTTAGCATTTTTTTTACATTAAAAGTTAAAAGTAAAAAATACATTCATTTCAATGTTGTATGTAATCTTGTGAAAATGCTACATTGTACACTTCTAAGTGTTATATCAGTGATGGAAATATGTGAATTTAAAGGGGATAATAATGATAAAGCATCTGCCCTGATAATAAATCTAAGACTTTACCAGTCTGATTTAACCTTGACAATGCATATAAATTCGGAGGTAGTTCATAAGTAAGCCCCACTCAACACGGTGTGGTAAAAAAGTTATTCTACATTTGCTGCTGTCGCTTCCACTTCATTTTACTTTGTTACAATGATCTCTTGTGACATTTGAGGGTAGCCATGGAGTTAAATACTGATATAAACAATGACAGGGAAAGACATATGTGAGGGGAAGTGTTTATGGAAAGAAAACTAGTAGGAACACAATGTCAGATTAAAATATGCCTACGTGAAAGAAAATGGTGTGCCAAGATGGGGAGACTAAATGTTTGTCTGTTGGAGGTGGTTGGTATTTGTTGGACGAGGCGCCGTTTATACTCCAACCAAGTTATGTAATGTTGAAACAGAAAGAGCTTTGGCTAAACACAGGGTCGATTTTGCTGGATGCTTCACAGTACTCAGTGCACCATGGGCCAGTACATAAACCCCAAACACAATGCCAGTCTATTAATCAACAGGAAAATGAAGAATTCAGAACAAACAGTTCCGGCTTTTCACCCTGAAAGATTATCAAGCGTAACCACACATCGTAGCCCCATAATGACCTCACTGAACACTGTGATAAAGATGCATTAGTTAGTCTGAGCAAATGCACAGCTTCTCTCTTCAGTACAAATTAGGCCAGTGGAAAGCAGCACATTTTAAGTTAAAAGGAAGCTCTTATCAGTCAGAAAGCCATAAAGTATCTAATGAAAATTTAAGAGGATTCTTGCTGGTCACCAGTTTAAGTTGATTTTACTAAAATTGAGTGACTTTCACAAATGTTCTATAAAGTTATTTGCAACTATTGATAAATGTGTATTATATTTAACAGTCCATCCTATGGCTTTAATTGTGTTTAATTTATATTTCTGCAGTTATTTAGAAAAGTGATACTCTCCTGTCTGTAGTCTGTACTTTTTCTTTTGCTCCAGTTAAGTGTGTATCATTCCTCATTGCCATATACTATTAGATAAATTTAGAAATAAAACTAATATAGCTATTGGCAACTGGAACATCACTGATGGTGATGATGAAACATGACAACCAGTAGAAGCAAGAGTCCACCAGAGGGAGCTAAATATCAACTTATCAGGAGTTACCTGGGTTTGGTACAACTGACTCTGGATGATCCGCCTGCTTTCCAGGTTCTGGAAGATAATCTGTCTATAGCCAGTTTCTTTTTATTGCTCGTTTTGTGTCCTTATTCCTATGTTGTTACTCTGACAACCATGCTGACCTGGAACAGGTGGAATAAACCAATCACAGCAAGAAATAAGGTGATTTATGAATCATACCCAGCGAAAGAAGAAGGGAGGATGTGAAAGGCAATGTCATAGCAAGGCAAAATGGAAGGAGGAGTTACAAAAGATAACAAAACAACTGTATATGATTCAAAAGTCAATAATAGACACAATGAGAAAGAGAAACTCTGTGTAATAGAGAGATATTGTGAAAATAGGCTGACATAGAGAAAGTAAATATGTGTCTATGTACAATTAGAGAGGTAGTAGCAAACTACAAGAACGATTCTAAAGATTGTCAGGTACAAGGAAAGTTCTGGATATTAGAGTAGAGGAAATATGCAGATATTTCCCTAGAGGGTGTGATCAGATTTGAAATGTGTGTCCATGTGTGTTCAAACTGGGTCAGTAGAGCAGAGCAGAGCTGAGCTCAGCGGTCTATGGTCTCATCCATAATTTATCAGAGTCAGACAAATGGTACAGACTGAGCAGGGAGTGGCAGGGATGAAGAGCTTGGCCTTTCAACAAAGTCTGTCTCCTTTCTGCACTTAACACCTGCAACACTTAGAAATGTTACCAATGTAAGGGGAGAAAAACCATTTTGTACTTTATTCAACCAGGAAAGACCTACTAAGTTTTATATTAACATTTACAATGGTGTCCTAGCCAATATGACTGCAATCTGAAAGATTACTAAAGTATAAAAGACTAACATCTTACACATTATAAAATATATGAGGTCACAATGAATATAAACAAAACTAAAATTGTGTCCAATTTGATATGCAACAGGTAAACTAAACAAAATATTTAAAAGATTAACATAAATTCACATATGGAGAATTCGGGATTTTAAATTTGGGGAGGGAATGTTGAGAATACCTCTAAAAAAATGAGAAGTCTGAAACAACTTGACCCTCATACGAGAAAAGCATAATTCAACATGCAATGAGGAGTCAGAGTTTTAAGTTTGGGAGGAATGTCAGACCTCATTGATAGATTGTGAAAGAAGCAGTTAAGCAATGTGAAGAAGCATTCATAAAAATTACATGCCTGTTACCAAGCAAAGTAACAGTCATGTACATGAAATCAAAGTACATAAAAGTAGCAGATAAAGGTGTTTTTGTAGCCTGAAAAAGAAGCCAGTACTTAATTTAGAAGGAAAATTGAGTTTAAGATTCAGATTTTTCTTGATGGATAGAATTATAATCATAGAGTATAAAATTAGTTTTTTAGCATTCAAACTAGTTTAGAATGGCAAAAAGAGCAATTAACTGTTTTAGTAGACTGTTGGCTCTGGTAAAGGTCCTAATGTTGATGAAGCTGTGGATGTAACGGACTAATTCACAGGACCATCGAGATAAAAAAGTGTTTTATTTTCTTAAGATTATTGACATGCAAAATAAGAGTGGGCTAAGAACAAATTCCAGGCAAGCACCTCTGAACATACAAAAGAGCCTAGGAAAGATACCCACAGCTTTGACACACCAAGATAGTTTTGTCAGAAAATTATTAAACCCAGCTACTATAAGATCTAGGGGTGTCAAATGCATATAGAAGTTCAGTGAAAAGGTCTGCAAAGTGTTGCTTGCTAACTGGTTCAATAAAATCATTAATTACTTTGCTGCTTTTCCAAAAAGGGCAAGTGAAGGTTAAATTTGCCCAGTATAGAAGTCTTTAAAATGACATTAGCAGAGGCGTGATGTAGGTTAAGGTTGACCAAAGCATGATCAGTGTCTGAAGGAATAGAAAAAAAAAAGTATGTGGCAACCCTAGAACGGCTGAGAAAATACGATATAGACACAAATGCAAGCAAAGAGGAAAGACCAGCTGCAGGCCAAAAATAAATACACAAAGGATGACCCATAGTGACTCACTGCTGACACGTACATATATCTGCACAAAACCTTATACACAGCCAAAGGGAAAGAAAGAAAACATAACACCATTAAAGTTATTCTCAGAAAATAATTAAATCAATGAAAGGGAACAAAATACAAGTAGTAAAGTGTACATTCTGCTGAACATGCAGTATAAAGGAGTAGATTTGAATACTGCTGAATGATGAGTTTGATTAACACTGGTTATCTATTAATAGAAGCAGTGGAAGATGAAGAGATTAAGCAGACTCCTTCCTCATTTAGACCCATATCAGAAAAACATCAAACTGTCTGTGAGGAAAATAAGATTACCTCTGCAAAACAGCTTTTCCGACAAGACTCCATCCACCCTGCTGATCAACAACCACCATCATACACACAAACATTCCTGAGCCACAAAAACTCTTCCTGTTCTTTTAAAATATCATATTAGGATATCAACTGTGAAAGCTTTAATGCATGTGTTTATGTAGGAAATGCAGTTCAGGTTACAACTGCAAGCAGTGGGTTATGGAAAAGGGCGTTGGCCTACATGTATAATTAAGTGAATATTCAACAGCCTAATTAAACAGGCTGAGGCGACACTTCAAAGGGAACACAAACTGTTTGGGTGAAAAGTTCAAGCACACACAAAGCTGCACACATATGCAACACAGCATGATAGAAAAGATCCAAGTCTGCACAGAAATTATGAGCAGCACAGCAAACCATTTAGTTATGCGTTGAGAAATCCACTTTTGGCAAGATCAGCTCATTTTCAGCTTAATCAGGCTGACTGGTGACCAGTTGGTCACAAACTCAAATATCAAATATTTTTCTGATCAGTGACAACTGTCAAAGTTGCCATTTTTATCCGCGAGGTCTTGTATCCATAAGGTGTATAAAATAAAATCAGAGGAAGCACAGAGGTGTAAAAACCTATACGAAAGAAATTACTTTCTTCTTAGACCTCAGGGATAAGATGAAGTTGCTCGGTTTTTTTCTCTAAAATGCTTCTCCTCAATGCCTGATTTAGAAATGTGGTAATCCTTTAGAAAATCTCAGACTTAAGGTAAGAACATATATGCTCTGAGGAATACGGAGGCTTGTGTTTTATTAATGCTATTTGTTAGTAAAATGCTAAAGACAGTTTATAATGTTAACTCATGACAACTCATTTTGTCTTTGGTCTAAAACAATAAAAAATACTCACTTTTGCAGCGACTGCTGTCACATGCGCTTGATATTAATATTTAAAGACCACACACAGCAGAAAGGCTAGAAAAAAAATATGATTGAAGCAGTTCTGTCTTTTTCTATTATACTTACTGACAAGATACCAGAATCTACTTCAATCACGATCAGCAGGTCAAAGCTTCACAAACACATATAGACTTACATCTACATGAAACACATTTACTTAATTTGTCCCCCTTTGCTAAAGCAACAGAGCACCCAGTGAACTGGGATCATTTTAAAATATCTGCTGTTTGTAGGTCATTACATCAGACTCGTTTAAATATATATCAAGAAGGGAAGCAGAGATTTCTCTAATGAAGTCTCTAGCGGCCCCTGTTTATATGTAGTATTTCAAACACTTACGAAAAATGTAGTCTTCCATGCTGACACTATACAGTATTGACACAAAGTCAGTGATTTAGTGAAGTGAATCTAATTTTAGACAACAGCTCTTTCTCTTGCTGTGAGAGATCATCACTGCACCAGACAGGCTGATGAGGCGGCTGTGAGATCATTCGGGATCTCACAGCCCGGGATCTCACAGCGTAACCCGGGATCTCACAGCGTAACCCATCTGAATCCTCCTGAGAGGATTCAGATGGGTTACGCTGCTTCAGCCCCCACTATCTCTGAACATCACCCTGTTACTATGGAGACCAGCTCCCGTGTCTGAGACTGGAAACAGATGAGAGGGAGAGCGATGAAGTGGGGGGTGAGGAAACCAAATTGAGGCCTTTAAGACCGGGAGTGACAAAGTAAAGAATGTGGAGGTCAAAACAAAGAAATAAAGGTTGCTAAGGAAGAGAAACACAGAGGTAACAAGGAGTGTAGTGCCTACATGAACTGGACTATAAACATAAATAAAAGTTGCAATATGCATAATTTAATCATAGTAAAAATACAGCTACTCACTGCACAGTGTAGGCCTTAAAAGTTTATAATGGAGTATCATTGACTAAACAGCATTATACAGACCACAAGATATAAGAGAATGGTCAGGGAGAAAGTTATGAAGAAGTAAAAGTAAGGTCTGAAAAAGGAATGAGTGTTGCACAACTGTAACCTTACCAGCAACTTTAATCAAAGAAGCAACCAAAAGGCCCATGGTAACTGCCAAGATCTAAATTTCAGGTGGAGTATATCTTAAAAGGAGCTACTCTTACTTTTGCATGCCACAAATCAGGCCTTTATGGAAGAGAGACTTCATGAAAGCCAATACTAAAAGAAGATCATCATAACTCCTGTCTAACTATTCCTACTTCTAAGTAGGGGACACAGAAAACATGAGAAGATTCTCTGTTTCAAAATTGACCTTTTCAGCATATAAGCAAATACAAACACAAACCCCTGGCAAACTTTGAGACATTTATTAGTAAACACATTTCAAAGTCACTGTTGGTCCTTCACATAAATTTCCAATGAAGTACATTAAGGTTTGTGGTTGTAATTGTGACAACATGCAAAAGGAATGATTACTTTTGCTATGCATAGTTGGATGACATAATGAAAACTGTTATGCTACATTGTGTGAACCTACAGAATTGTCTGGAGGAAAAAATATTTTGTGATGTTATTTAGTCACCTATAAGGCAAGGCAAGGCAAGGCAACTTTATTTATATAGCACCTTTCAACCAAAGACAATTCAAAGTGCTTGAATTGTCTTTGGCTGTAAAAGTATTATCACATAGTACATAGTGCAATAAAAGCTTTGGCACAAGACTCTTAAAAACAGAAGTGACCAGTGGCATTTACTTAAAATGTCTGGTCTTGGCCGGACACTTCCTGTCTGAACAAACAATCAAATCCTCCACAGCCACACACCACGATAAAGTAAAATGTATTTATCGTAATTTAAAAGCAATATTCCCAAACAAATGAACAAAGACCAACATTAATTGTACTTAACTCATCGTCAATACTGCTATTTACTCTGGTGATCAATGATTATCTTGGTTAAATAAATGCTCACATGATAAAAGTTCACTACCAGCAGAAACAATAAAGATAAATCAATAATAGAAAAAAAGGTGTGATTTGTTTGTCTGACATGATGGACTCAAGATCAGGACTTAGCGATACGATTGGATAATGACTAACGGCCACATTTGACAAGAGGAACTAACGCCAATAGAGGAGGTAAGTCTTAACTCACTCAAAGAAGAACAACTACCATATTCCAAAAGTTAGTAGAAATCAAACTATAGATTATTAGATTAGTGGTAGCTTGTTGAAGTGCTTCCAAATTTCCCTGAAACCTCACCATTAGTCAGGTAGCACTGAAGAACCCTATCAGACACTATGCTTGCTCACAGCAGCACACACTCCTAGGCACTACCTGAAAAACAACCACCAATGGGTTGATACTGAGCAAACACACAGGGATGACATCACCTCCAGCGTGAATCAAGAACACATGCTTCATTATCCCCCAGGCTGTCCCTTTCTTTCCCTGTAACTCGGTTGTTTGATTATACATGGTTGTGCCTGAGAGCTTATTTGCTTTTCTTTGCAAAGATTTTCAAGACAATGTAGGGTGTCAGTGACTGGACATGATACATGCATTAAAATGCGAGAAAACCCAATTTCTACTAAAGGTTGTCAGAAAATGTAACGCCACTGAAGTAAAACCTGGAAAAAACAAACAACCAATACGCCCAATAAGCTGAAAGGGTGCAAAAGGGTTAGAGCTCAGTGAAGAGGATGTTAAAACTATCAAGGACAGAACAACCCTCAGGGACCAGGAGATGTCCAGTTTCTCCCTCCCATTCACACTTACAAATGTTTCCTTATAGGGTCATGTAGCTCTAGAAATACTGCCAAAAAAATGTCAGAAACAATTTTCCACTTATAGACCTTTATGTCAGTTAATTAAACCCAAGACTAGTAAAAACTAAATAGTACAGGTGGTCTAATCTAATTCCAGGTATATGGTAAAATTATGATCTTGATCAAAATATTTTTAAATCTAAATATTAGAAACTCTAGACAGGTGTTGTTATCCGGTCAATTAATTTCTGTCTGCCACATACTAGTGAGCCATGTAGCCGTGTTTTATTCAGTCAATATTTTAAAAAATCACAACTATTCTGCTTGCAAAACAGTGTTAACATTGTTGTGTTCCCTTGTAATGGCAGTTTTTCCAACTTTACAAGTAACAGTAAAAGTCCAAGTATGTGATCTACTACGGCCTCATGAGGGATGGCTGTGCTGAGTGCAGTTGAAGCAATTTGTTAATCTTAACAACAAAGCAAAGTGATTTATGAAGCAGAAGAACAGATATTTGTCTGCTTACAATTATCTAGAACAACATTCAAATATATTAGCAAGATAACCACTAAGTCATATCAAAACAGATAATAACTACAGGAGCATTAGCCTAGCGCTTCAGCAAAGTCCTCCAGATGGAAAGTATTAAGACAGTTTATTATTTTTTTCTATATTAGTATATCATTAAATCAGACCAAATGTTTTCTGCTTAAGGTCAGTTAGGATAACCAAAATTATTTTTGTTTGTTAAATGCTAAGAGGATGAGAGAAAATCTTTTTTTTAAATGGTAAGTTTTTTTTAATTATCTTCAGTCAGAAGATAAAATTAAGTTTTAAACTTTATGAAAAGCAAATATTTTCTGTGATCCTTTGTTAAGATTCATACAATAGTTTGCTAATAGTTTGGCAAATTGTACCTGAAAGATTTGCTGTAACTTAGTGTTTTACAGGAATGAGATCATCAGCTTGGTTTTTCCAAAACTTTAAAGAAAAAGCTATTTTATTCTATGTAAATTTTAGACTTTGAGTACTTTTGAAGATCGGGTTGTTATGCTGTTGTGTGTGAAAAACCCTAATCAGAGCACAAAATGGTGCACAAAAGGCAAAGAAGTCCTGCAAATCAGGCTTCATTCAGTAAGAAAGAAACAAACAGAACTTGAACCAAGAGAAAGATTTTGCTAAATAAAGAACTAATCTCCAATTAATGAAAGCACTATCAAAAGACAGCTTTGCAAGGTCAAAGGCTTTAAATAGAAAAAAACAGCATGTTGGGTCTCAAGTACTTTTTTTCTCCCTTCATCTGACATCAGATCCACATAACATTTGCCAGGTTTGAATCTTAATTCTTTATCCAGATTCAGATCTGTGGTAATTAAAGCATAAAATGGGAATACCGGGATAATTTGATTTATATAGCCATTAAGTAAACGTTAATATTTCATATCTAAAATTGTTGATTCTTTTCTAGTTTTAGGTTTTCATTTTTGGATTTACAACAAAAGGAATTGTGCCTTGTCTTAGTCTGCATGGATAATTTACAGCAAAGTCACATCATGTACACATGTAAACAAAAGGAGACAAAGGATGAGCAGGAAGACAAGTAGGTTGTGAAAATTTGACTTGAGGGAAAGAAAAGAGGTCACCTACCAACCCCCTTCTTTTCCAATAAATCCCCCATCTCCACATTTTTGGAAAAAACAAGTTGCACAGACTCGAAGAACACTATGATAACCAAAGACAAACGCTGTTGAAGTTTTTCCGCCAGAAAAATATTTTTATTAGCGTAAAACGTGTAGCCTCAAGGCTTTTCGGGTTTTTTCAGTTTGTTAGCTCATATTCCAACAGAGCTTTTTCCTTTTTACTGCTTAAACTCCTCTTATAAAAATCCCAATTAGAAAAATATATATAATTTTTTTTTTTTTTTAAGTCTTGCAACTTAATACACTTTATTTTGGTATTTATGTTGTAAATTAATATCATTTGAGTGCTACTGTGTTGAAAATTTATGGAGGATACCAAACTAGGCATCACTGTCAACTGTGGCATTATTTACCTGCAAATTTAGCCACAAGTCTTAAAATCTGTAACTGATATGACAGCTGCTGCAGGAAGGAAAAACCAGATCTTCAACATTTGCTTGAGAAAGCACTTAAAACAAATGCAGATTTTTCTAACATGTAGATTTATTTGGAAGGGCAGGAGAAGACATAATTAATGTGACCACTAAAACCACTTTTTCCTTAACTTACTGGAGGAAACACAAACATGAAACCTATAACTAATCATGCTACAACTCATTAGGCTTGACCAAAAGCTAAGCTTTGAAAGAAAATGTGTTTTCCATATTAGCAGGAGCAGCAAATAAATAAATGTGACAGCTGGATGATTAATACAGAGCCTCCTAGGGGACATGGGGATTTTCTTTTTCTTTTGCGCTCCTGCGGAAAACTTTTGCGTTCCCTCACAATACTGTACTGATCAGTTATGCTGCATCATTGAATACTGTAAGGCTTTCTTACGGTGGCCGCCGTGCTTTCTGCTTTAATATAAGGTTATGTGAGGTTTTTCCATGAATGTTAATATCTCT
>CAEFZX010001024.1:0-18367 GCA_903066825.1 Alfaro cultratus | reverse complement strand
ACTGAAAAAATATATACATTGAAAATTTTATGACTTTGAAATAGTAATGTGAATTTTTTTATGACACTGAATTTTTTCTCATGTACAAATAATGACACTGAATTTTTTTAACACTGAAAAAGTAAGCACTAAATATACAACATTCAAATTTCAGACATTTTTTATTCAAATCCTGATGGCACATATTTACTTCCATAAAAAAACGTGTTTATGTAGGCTCATTCATTAAATAAAAGCGTCTTAATGAAAAATAAAGGAGACAATTTTATAATTTTCAAGAAAAGTTGGTCTTTAATAATTAATCAAAATATGAATCGCCAGAGGCAAATTTCCCTTAGCAACTCTTCAAAAATGAGTAAAACCAGAGAAAATGCAATGCAATTATAATAATGATAATACCACAAGTTTTAAGCTGTTGGTGTAATCTATTTTGACTCCAAATAGTGATCAGAATGATAAGGGAGGTTAACAACGTTGGTCACCTTTTATGCACATCTTTGCTAGTGATGCCAGTAATAATCAAGAGAACTACTTACACCTGAAAATGAGTTATGTATGTATAAAGTCATTATTTATTCTGTGTAAAGTATTTGATTAAAAAAAAGAAAAAAAATGAAAAGAAACAGGGGTTTTCCCTTATAGTTGGTTTTTATTTTTAGAGTACAAAACATGAACCAAAATCACAAAAATAACATTTACAAAACAGATTATTTAACTGAGGTGACCGAGGCAACATAGAAAAAGCATGTCTGAAACGAGTGATACTGGTGGGTTTACTTTGAGGTAAGACAGCGAGCCATGTCAAAGGGTAAAACCAAACAAAAAAAATAAATTCTTGAACTGTTTTCACTTAGTGCCTTCATTCAGTAGTGCTATTCACAACTGGACTTGAACGATATGATGTTTTCCTAACATAGCCACAGTTAGCAGTGATTTAATGCTGTAGTGCGTCAGAGCGACCCGGACACAAACTATCTTGATGTGAACGTTTAAAGCATGTTGCACTTATATGGCACCGCTTTTTATGGACTTTTTTTTCTCCTTTTTTCGACATTAAGACCGTTTCTTTAAAGCACGCGAACACACACACGCCCAAACCCACAAACACAAAACGCCATTCCCGTTCATTCGTCCTCGTCAAACAATTCCCCCAACTTCTCTCCGTTCCTTGCTAAAGAACACTTCTGGCCAAAACGAAGACGCTGCAGCTCTAACAGGCCGAAACTGCTTTTGGCTTTTTTTTTCTATTTTTTCATTTTTTATTTTTTAGAAAGCAGCTTTTCCTAAAAACACAGAAGAAGAAAAAGAAATGAAACACTCGGGCTGGTTAAGCTGCGGAATGGCTGTCAGTCAGAGGTACGAACTCAAACAATCCCTCCCACCCTAAAATACGAAAAAAAAAGAAGAAAAAAGTAAAGACGCTGCGTCATTTAAAGAAACAATAAAAACCTTGCGTTACATATCGAAAGCAGTGGAAATGGTAAGACTCTGCGTCGGAGTACGCAGGCACGTTTTTTGCATGAAAAATCTTTTTTCTTTTTTTTCACATTTATGAGACGTCACTGGTGATTCAGCATTGCAGATTATTACTTTTTTTTTTTTAGTTCCTTTGGACGTGTGCCTTTTATTGACTTTGCATCTGTCACAGCAGGTAGATCAAGCTAGCATTACTTCATATATCTATATATATATATATTTATATACACACACACATGCATTCAACGTCATAGCTATCCTCCAAATAATAATAATAATAAAAAATAAACAGAAAAAAAAAACAGAACTCCCTTTTTACCACTTCAGAGTTTAAGCTATAAAAACCTGCATGACAGTCCGCAAAAGGTTCACCTGGAGGGTTTTTTTTGTATGTTTTTTTTTCCTTTTTTGCAGTTTGATGTGAGATATGAGGACAGGCTGCGGAGGTGCTGATGCTGCCGGGGACTGGAAGGAAAGTGGGG
Source organism: Alfaro cultratus (assembly GCA_903066825.1). Taxonomy (NCBI): domain Eukaryota; kingdom Metazoa; phylum Chordata; class Actinopteri; order Cyprinodontiformes; family Poeciliidae; genus Alfaro; species Alfaro cultratus. The sequence goes on along the minus strand of CAEFZX010001024.1, from coordinate 16,409 downwards.
GGCCAGACGGAATGCAGCCTTGTTGATATAAGAGGGACAGGAGCGGGGTACATGGGGATGGGCCTATCCTTCCAAGCCCCCTCCATGTTGGAACGGGGCTCTGATCTATGTTAGTTGGGTTTTAGATTCACATTATGCTGGAAGAAGACTAAGTGGTTGCAGACACTGCGAGGGCAGGCCGCTGCCGAGAGCGAAAAACACTGGAGTAGAGTGTGAATGCATATCTAACGCCTTTTGCGACCTGCAGGGAGAAGAACGGGCATGAGTCAAGACGGGCTTCTGCACACTGCTTGTAAACTATTCACACCCTTTGAACTTTGTTTTTTTTTCTTCACATTTTGACACATAAAAACAAACTAAGTTTCATATTAGGATCATGAATGTTCTCAATGCTCAGTCATGCCATTAACAAATTGTTGAAATTGTTGAACCGCTGCGTCCACAGTCCATAATTATTTCTTAAAATTAAAATCTTTTCGCATTGATCAATTTCACAACTGTGTTTGGGATTTTTTATAAATTTTTTTTACAGCTTGATTGGTGTTAATTTAGAAACATTTGCAACAAATTTTGCAATACTCGAGGTCAAATGTGAGTTTTTGTTACTTGTAGAATTGACTATAACTTGACATCAAGTGAGGCATCAGTGTAGTAAGAGTAAGAAATACTGCCACCTTCAGGTGGGAGTTGGCAGTCACTTCAACAGAATGGGTTTACCTTTTTTGCTGAAAATTTTGCAAAAAACACTGGGAATTAGTGTGAAAAAGTGGGAGGACCTGTTGATTATGCATGAATTTCCGAGGGCCACAGAAAAAGCTATGGCGGGCCGGATTTGGCCCCTAGACCTCAGGTTTCACTCGTGCAGTACAATAACTAACTCTAATGCAGTTCCCTGGTATTTTAAGACGGGTAATGGGTCCCGGAGCGCACATTGGACACACCTGCTCTATCACATAAAATCCTAATAAAAACACTCTGATGTTTATGATGTGATAAAATGTGAACAAGTTAAAGGGATGTGAATATTGCAATACTGAGAGACTTTCAGTCATACACTGGACTCACGCTTCAGTCTCTTCACCACTGAGAGGGCACATAACTGTAGCTGGGGGTGCCAGGGGTCCGATATGTGGGCATTGTAACTTGATGGGGGGCAACGGGTGCTGGTGATGGACTTGTCAACAAAGTTCCTAGAAAGAAACACAAACAAACACGTTTCGTATCGGCCTGAAGCGCACCGCTAACGTGTCGGAAACCGCTGAAGCTCACCTGCTGACATGGCCATGGTTGTGCCTGCTACCATCCCCATGGTTACACCGTTAGGGCGAGAGGGAGGGATGGGCGGGGCGTACATGGCCGCGGGCATCCCGTTGGGCTGGACCACCGTCGTGTGATGGATGACGTGAGGCGGAGCAGCGTACAGCGGCTGCGTGTAATAGGTGCCTTGCTGTTGTGACGGTATTAGCGCCTGGATTAAAGAGGAGCAAAATATTTTTAGAAAAATACGATCACGCTGTCAGAAATGACAGTCCAAACTTGTTCCCAGTCACTGACCTGTGCGTAAGGGCTCTGTTGGGGATAGGTGCTCCTCACAGGATAAACGGCGGTGGGGTACGGGTTCGGAGAGGAGGAGTACGGCGGGACGGTCCCCGTGTTGGGAGAGCAGGACATTTTGAAAGCAGTGCCAGTGGCATAGCCTGGCGAGAGGAAACACTTTGTTTTATTCAGCGTTTCACCGACTTTGAAAACTTTTTTAAAGACCGTTATGAATGGAATTATGGACCTGTATCACCACACAAACGTACAAACTTCGACCAGCCAACTGCTGATAAATTTGCACTTACCCAAGATGTACGCTACAAAGCCAGCTAGCTAACCAGTGAGCGAATACTAGCAGCAAGTTAGAGGTAGCCTCAACCGCCTCGAGTCACAGAACAGAGACGTTTGAGTGAGACTCTTTAGCCTGACAAAAATAATCCAGTGAGAAAAAAAAAAATACATGGAATATATTAAATTAAATAGTCCTGCCAAGACAAAGTCTAACACCTGTGATTAATATATTAAAGGCCAACTTACCTTTTTAAAATGAACTTAAGGCCTTAATTTAAGACTTTTTAAGGATGTGCTCACAAACTGCTATTGCTTACACACATTGCAAATTTTTAAAACAGTTAATTGGCATTGAAAATATGCACATTTAGAAATGTTTTTTATTTCCCAAATAAAACAAGAAGAGTCACAGTTCACTAACTGCGCATTGCGCAGCCGCGGGAGTGAAGTTATTACAAGTCCTATTAAATAAATGTGACTGAATAATTTCTTCTGTTATTAATGTTTTGTTTTCAGTAAGTTAGATTGGGAACTTTTAATTTATAATCATTGGAGGATGTGACCGACAAAGCATAAACCAAAAGTAAAACGCTGCTGTTGCAACTCCGGTAGTTCTTACCGCTGGGGAAGCCCGGGTTTGCTCCTGCGTAAACACTGGGACTGTATGCCGGTGCAGCGGTGGCATATCCGACAGGGAATCCAGCTGCTGTGGCCAAGCAAAGGGGCGGCGAAAAAAAAAAAAAAATTTATTTGGAGAACCTTTATGAATCTGTGTCGCTTTATTTTATTTTTTGCATGTGTTGCTGCAGAAGAAATTACCTGTATAGCTCAAACCCTTTGTGTTGGTGAAGGGGACCCCTGTTGGTGCAGGGCTGTATACAGGATTCATGATGTCTGTCTGCTTATGGTAGCTGTGTTGAAAAAAAATTAGAAATGAAAACAAAAAAACATTTAAGATACAAGTTAGTGGAAAGTGGAAAACACACTATTCAATAGTCATTTTTTAAAAACATGAAATATGTGCCTTTAAAACTAAACTCCCAACATATTCATATACAAAGTATAATAATAAAAAACTAAAATGCATTCTACAAACATGACTCTCACTTACATCATATTGTTTGCTAAATAACCTAATAAAATGTTGTTCCCCCCATGTGACTCTAAAAACTCAGTTCCAGTTTAGACTTAATGTTATGCTGCCCTCTGGAGGCGATGTTTGGAAACACCATTACATCACTACAAAAAAAAAAAAAACAATTTGAAGGAAATCCTGATAATTAGAACTTACATTTAATATTATTGCTGTAGTCAAGACTTGTGTAAACACAAGGCTGAAAGTTGTGCATTGCTTTATGTAAGCATTCAGCACAAAACAAAAACAAACAATGTGGTCAATATCTCTTAATAAAAGTGTCACTTTCAAAATAAAAACCACATTAGACAAAATAGTTTTAGCCATATTGGCGGTATTTAAGCTACATTAAATCTGATTATTTGACGTAACTTAAGCGGCACTTTATTGGAATTTATTATTATTTTTTTTTAAATGAAGTCTATTTAAGCACCACTTTCTGATTTTCTTTAAAAACCTCGTTCCCCGTAGTTCTTAGCAACACCAAGGACTATGCGTGTGTTCTGCTAAATAAGACGTCAGGTGTTCTCCTTGTGCATAAGAAAAGATGGCAACCTCTCTTTCAGCGGAGGAATTCCGAAACATCCCGTCGCTTTGTTATCATTAAGCTAGCTTAGCTCGCAGGTTTTAAATGCTACGGAACCTGCGGCCGCCTCAGCGCGCCTGCTCCTCGCGTGTTTTTCTCGGATGTCCCGTGTGACCTGCAGATCACCCGTGTGACCGCGCCGAGCCGCGGGACGGTTCTCGGACAGCCCGCAGACGGGACGGACTTGTCAACAGGCCGCGCTGCTCCGGACAGGAGGAAGGCAGGCAACCGAGACAGCTGTGCTCTGCGCTGACGGACTGTCCCAACATTGCGCACAACTCTCAACTCTTGACTCATTTCGACACAACCCGAGCTGGAACTTACTGTCAGCCGCTTCCACCGTGTGTTTGCTCTCAGCTCCGGTCCTACGCTGTTAAATACAAACTGAGCTAGCTGCTGTTTTGTTCCCAGATGCTTTGCTTAACTCTTTTGAGCACCACGCGTCACTTCCGTGTGTGTTCTGTCACGTGGTCTTCATAGCACAAATCCTTCGCCGCATTGGCCCGGTAGAAACGATACGTCAAGCACGTCCGCCATATTGAGAGTGGCAAGTTCGTCGTGGGATTTACAACAAAAATTATAAACGTTAGCTGAATTTGATGAGTCATTTTTAATCAGTAAGATTTTTATTTCGATACGCATAACAGAGACTTCTGCACGACCTTAAAATAACAATGTGAAACAAAATGTGCCTTAAATTAACACAGTCGCAAACTACTACATTTAATTAAGTTTGCGTTGTATTTTTAAAAAAAAAAAAAACCCTATTAAGTTCACCTTTTTAAAAATCACTGCAACAGAAGAACCGTCTTGCAAGTCTCTCGACACAAAAGTCCACTCACAATATGGCAGCAACGGTGACAACGAAGCGTTTCGGATTTCTTTTGCCCTTCGGAGTTAGTTATTTTCCTCTCTCTCTTTCTGTCTCTTATGATTTTTTTTTTTTTACTTAATAAAGTAATTATTTTTTTTCACTGTACGCCATATGTTGAGGACACGTTTAATAACAAAAACAACCATAATAGGTCAGAAAATATTATTTTATCCTTCGAGAAAGACATGGTTTAAGCCATAAGTTTTGTAAAAATAAATAAATAAATATTTAAAAAATATAGCCTCAAATTTCGTAAACATTGTCAAATTGTGAGCTCATTATTATGACAACTGTGTGGTCCTTAAAGAGCAATAAAAACATAACAACCCGATTTTTGGGCTGCAAGTCATTAGCATTTGGTTGACTCATCCGTTTAAAATCATTTTAGTAGTTCTAAATAAATTAAGTCGTTTCACATTTAAGTGTATTACGGTTTTCCGACAAGGCTCTGAGTTTTGCATTCGCTCTTCCAGGACCTTGACGCATCGCTTCATTCAGCCATTGAACTGGGAAGAGCAGGCTCTGTGCTCATGGTTTAACTGCGACCTGCGTGGGGCTTTCACAGGTAAAATGACGCCGTTCTGGTTATTTTAGAGGTCGCCTTACAGCACACGGTGAAACTATTCGGTCGGCCGGTGTCGTCGTTGAGGAGCAAGGACCCCGATGTCTGTAGCAGCCGCTGCGGGAGGAGGCTCTCCCTGCTTGGGCGCAGCAGCGGCGGCGGCCAGTTGCAGCTCCGCCGGCTTGTCTTACGCTACACCGGCGGGCGGAGGCGCTGGGGTGGCCGGGAGGTTGCCAGCCCGAGTGCTGGAGCATGTTTTCTCGTATCTGGAGCTGTTTGACCTGATGCGCTGCTCGCTGGTCTGCTGGCACTGGAACAACATTCTGGCGGATGAGAACAGCGAGGTGTGGCGCAGCCTCAGCGCTCGGACGCTGAGCGATGAAGCCCTGCGGTCTGATATCCTGTGCAACCTGCCCACATATAAGGGGAAGGTAGGTTTCCAGACCGTCTTGTTCTATAGGAATGTGGGGAACGTGATTGAGGACGAGTTTCTTTCAAAAACCCTTCTTAGGAAGGTTTCTGTTGGACAAGAAGCAACACTTCTCCTCTGTTATATGTCTATTAGCACGATAAAGCTAATATATACTTATTGTACATGTTCGCAATCTTTATTAATGTGTATTTTATGCTGGACTTAGCAGGATGGGCGATATGCTTTTCTGTTTTCATGATCTGTACTGACTCAAACACTTGTGGATCTTATCATATATCATCTGATATTATAGAGTTAAACAATGTGAAAGTTGTCACTAAATTGAAGATTCTCACTCCTGTAAAAATGAAAAGAAACAATAGAAACACTACAAGTGTGATTATTTGTATTATTATTGTTATTAAATTCTTCATCATGCATTGTTTTTATCCCTTATTGTTGCTGTGTTTCATTGAAGATGTGCTCAACAATGATCTCTAGATAAACAATTCATACCTCTGTGAACCATTTCGCCTTTTGTCACTTTGCAACCACTAATTTAAGTGTATTTTATTGGGATTTGAACACAAAGTGGATATCTGTTATCAGTTAGAATCTGAAAAAGTGTGGCCTACATGTCGTAATATTGAAAACTAAATGCCATGCTGCAACAAAATGTAGAACGTTCTGTTGCTGTTTAACACAAAGATATGGCAAAAATCAATGGATGCACCAAACATCCCGGCAAACTTTTGAAACTCTTTTAAAGTGTAACAATATGCGCAACTAACAACCACAACAGATGCCAACCATGCGACTGATGCCATGTCTTCTATCAACAGCTTAAGGCCTTCCAACACGCCCTGAGCTCCCATGACTGCTCCCGCAACGTTTACGTGAAGAAGAACGGCTTCACTCTGCACCGCAACCCCATAGCTCAGAGTACGGACGGCGCGCGGGGCAAAATCGGCTTCACAGAAGGCCGGCACGCCTGGGAGATCTGGTGGGAAGGGCCCCTGGGCACCGTGGCCGTGATAGGCATCGCCACGAAGCGGGCGGCGATGCAGTGCCAGGGATACGTGGCCCTGCTGGGCAGCGACGACCAGAGCTGGGGCTGGAACTTGGTCGACAATAACCTGCTTCACAACGGGGAGGTCAGCGGAAACTTCCCACAGTGCAACAACGCACCCAAATATCAGGTGAGCGCAGCGTATCCTGCAGTTTTACTGTGATTGCACAGAAACGAAATCATGTTAGAGAATTAGAATGTAACAGAAAACCCAAATTCAGCATTCAAATAGCGCTGTTTTTAAGCAAATTGAGGAGAGGTTAAGTGGCAGGAATAAAAGTGTGATTAAAAAAAAGAGGTTTATTGAGCATCAGGGATAGTCAGATGTTCAGAGAGCTGTTAAGTTAAGTCCTCGTTTCACCAAGTCAAAGCGAGCGCAGCCACCTAGCAGGAAGTACTTTGTCCTTCCCTCTGCTGAGAAGCTTGATGGAGATGCTGAGTTTGTTTTCCAGCAGGACTTGGCACCTGCACACACTGTCAAATGTACCAGTACCTGCTTTAATAATCATGGCATCACTTTGCTTGATTGCTACCATAGAAAATTTATGATCTGCTAAGAGGCAACTGACAGAACAATGCAAGTGAGCTGTAACTCATGCAAAAAGATGTGGAGCACATGTACTTTACAGTACATGAGCCTAGTTTTCAGTAGGATGACATTTCTGTATGAAAAATCCCTTCTTTTTTCAATCTTACTTAATGTTGGGATTTTCTGAAGAACTGAATTTTCAGTTTTCATTAGTTGTAAGCCATAATCATCAGTATAATAGAAATAGACGCTTGAAGTATTTCACTTTTTGAACTGAATTTAAAAAATTGATAGTTTTCAGTGATGCACTTCTAAATGCAAAATATGATTTTATTGCTTTTATTTAAAACAGGAAGGAAACAAACTATCCTATTAATGCAAAATATTGATTCTTACAGTAATAAATTTTACCTTCGCATCATTTTTAGTGGTATTTTGATAAAATCTAAATTTTGTGCTGCTATTTGTAGGTTAAAACAAGCTTGTAGCTGGTTAATTAGCCAGGCTATCCGATGAGGTAGCTAGCCTGCAGTTGGCTGCTCAACAGACAATCAGTTTCTTAATATCTCATTAGAAGGACTTTTACTCTAAGATTCCCATAAACAAAAAAGTAAGCACTTAAAAGCTGAAATAATACCTTTATACTGTCCCATCACTATTCTCAATTCATATTTTCTGGAAATTGTCATTCTTTGAAATCAGTCGTTTCTGTGTAATCAAACTCCGCAATGTGACTATTTTCGTTGACAGATCGGGGAGCGAATACGAGTAATTCTAGACATGGACGACAAGACGTTAGCCTTCGAGAGAGGCTTCGAGTTCCTTGGCATTGCTTTCCGCGGACTTCCAAAAGTCTGCCTGTTCCCGGCCGTCTCCGCCGTGTACGGCAACACTGAAGTCACAATGGTTTATCTGGGAAAACCTCTGGACGGCTAGACGCACATTAACCCCGTTTTCGCATTAAACATAAACTTCCGACAGGAGCAGGACCCCCTGCGCCTCCTTTTTTGTCAACAGACTGCTACCACTTTCTGTCATGAAGTTCAAATGTGGCTGAGAAAAAACGACTTTAGAGTTAAGGTGTGGCTGTTTTACTACAGCTCAACAGGAACGCGCGGGAGGGCGCGCACGACACGTGTAAACGGAAAAACATACGGACTGTCATAAACATGTTTCTTTACCGATGTGGAAGGACTCCACTTTTACAGTTTGGCTGCTGCACTGTTTTGATCGCAGGACAGTAGAGCATCGTTTTATTTCCTATATTTCAGATGAATAATGCTAAACAATTATGTAAGACGTCGTTTCTGCTTCAATGAGGCCAGAACTACTCTAAACTGTGGCAGATGCTTTAGCATTTTAAGTGAAACAGTAATCATTAAAGCAAACTGTTTGGTGTATGTTAGTTAAAACGACACTCTGCGGGTTAGCCAAAGTCATCTGTTCTGTCCAAAATCGGATTGCAGCGAATTGAAACCGAATCCTTGTGACTTGTTGGTACACTTTGATCAAATTCACAAATGGACGACCAGCTGTCAAGTGCATGAATTGCAGACATAATTATTTCATAAACGGTGCAAACTTTGCCTGTGTCATGACAATATGTGTCCTTTTTAATGTGCTACTGTAGTATTACATGTTATTTATTTTGTGATTTTATCTCTGGTACTATAGACACTGTATGGTTGTATGGCCTGAAAATAAAGTCCTCACGGTGCCACAATAACAACAAAGATTTTTGTGTTTATTTTTTTAGACATATTATCCTCCTTAATAAAATCTTCTGTTTGTGTTTTTTTTCTGTCATCACACTTGAATGTTTTAAATTGAACAAATTTCGATCTCAGTCAATTATTTACTTAGCAAAAATGCTAACCCCAAAGACTGTCAGACAATCACCAACATGCTTGATTGTTAGTAAAATGTACATCTTATGAAATGTATTAGTTTTACGGCAATTTTAGCAGGAAATAAACCTTACCCAATGTTCCATTTTTATCTTGTTAGTCCACAGAATCTGTTACTTTGGGTCAGCAGTGGTTTTGGTCTTGGAACTCTCCCATGGATACCTTTTCAAGCCAAGTCTGTTTCTTTTTGTTGAGTCATGAACGTTTAGTGGAAATAATCTTTCAAATCATGATACAAGCACCAAACCTCGTGAAAACATTCCTTGAACATTACTCTTAAAAAGTATGTGAACCATTTGAAATCAAAGATGGCTGCCATGCAAATTGCATATTTTACCACAGAATCCTATGGCATTGATCAATCTGGATGCTATATGGGCAAGTCTGTACATATTTATAGCAAATCCTACTTCTATACCGGATATGGTGGCCATCTTGAAAATGTCTAAGGAGTATCTGTGCCAAATTTGCTGTTTATACCACCATTTGAAAGATTTCTACTAAATATTATCCCATCTGCCGAACTAATCGACATTAACTGAGGCAAGTGTGAGATCTCCAGTGCTCTAGGTGTTGTTTTGGATGAGCCGGAGGGCTCTTGGAATAATTTGGACTATAGTTTCACAAACATGGCTAGGATTTTTTTGTACTTACTCAGCTCAACTTTACTTGAGGCAGAATGCTGGGGCAGTCATTGACAAGTTTCCAGTTTCAAAACCCAGTCAGGCACAGTTCGCATGTTCTACCTGGTCGGTGCCCTGATCTTCTCCCAAAGTCCAAAAATGTATATTTTATGACAATTTGTCTCTCTACGTTTCCCTTATACATGTGTTTGTGTATATGTCTTTGTGTTGCCCTGTGATGGACTGCGGATCTGTCCGGCGTGTATCCTTCCTCTTTCCCAATGGATAAACGACACAGACAATAAATAGATGGATCTTTTTCTATTATTACCATTAGTTTGATGATCTGAAAGTTTGCATACTCTGAAATCTAAAACTATCTTCAAAGAAACCTGAATATCTTTTAGCTTCTGATTGCTTCTCCATGATGATTAAAGACACTCAAATGATTTCTTTGATGGCAAAAGGTACAACATTATGTTATGGTTGACTTGCTGTAAAATGAAATCTGAGAACATGCACGAGAGAGCTGGCCTCAATCACAACACTGAGACCAGATGCTAAATTATGTAGAAGCCATTTATGAACTCACATAATGTGTATATATAGTGTGAACTTTGTTTTTATTACATTTTTATTTTAATTCTGTCTCCAGGCTTGCAATGTCTTATTTACCATTTCATGGGAAAACACTGAAGATGATAGTTTGTTACAATGCAAAGAATCACTGTATGTCTCGTAAAGCAGTGTAAATTTGCTGTCCCCTCAAAATAACTCGCTCAAAAGTTAAATGAAAATGTCCAAATTGTGTCCAATGTGTCAATATTTTGAGTGGCCACCATTATTTTTCAGCACTTCCTATACTCTCCTGGACATGGAGTTCACCAGAGCTTCAGTGGTTGTCACTGGAGTCCTCTTCCTCCTCCATTACGGCATCACGAAGCTTATGGAAGTCAGTCACCTTGTGCTCCTCCACCTTCCCTTTGAGGATTTCCCACTGGTGCTTTTTAAGGGTTTAGGTCTAGAGACATGCTTTTCTAGTCCAGCACCTTTACCCTCAGTTTCTCTGGTAAGGCAGCTGTTGTCCTGGGGGTGTGTTTGGTGTCATTATCATGTTGGAATACTTCAAGCGTTCTAACCAAGTTCTAACCTTTCTTGCACCCAGTTCTTGTTCTTAAAAACAATTTTCCCACTGGCGCTGTTTTAATGCATTATCACGAGCTTTGGACTTGACCAACACACAGACAAACACACGTTTGTCATCTAATCTTCTGCATCTCTAGGTAATACAACTACTTGATTAGAATTAAAACAAAACCACACTGTAAGGGGTTAATCCATAGTAATAAACTATGGATAATAACTCATCTCTCACCTACTGACTACAGCAAAGTTAGACACTTAAGGTGGATGAAATTATGAAAGCAGCAAATGCATTTACATGCAGTTCCTCATGTGACCAGGAGGTGTCGCAAATGTCATAAGATTAAACATAGGACGTTGTTCTCTACACGACCAAACACTTGACAAGATCATCCTGTATTCTTCCATCTTCCCTACTGACTTTGCTGGCACCCAGCAGTCAGTCACCCCCAGGCTCTGTGTGGATGCAAATCAAGCATATATGCACGTGATACAAACACATTCTGTTATATATTTAATACTTTGTGGTTCACATTCATTGGTGAAGTACTAGGAATAAAAATGAACCTGGCCATGTGACTGGATTTTGATAGATTACAGTGGATAGCAGACGTGGCAATACAGGGATGCAGGCCTGAAATCAGGAGGCTGTGAGACACAGGATGTCACATGCTGTAGTAGAATGCTACTTCAGTGACATTCTGTGTCAGCGTGCTTGACCCCCTCCCTTACTGGACTGCTCCAATCCATAGCAGTCGAGAAACCTACGAGGCATCTCAAGTTTTTTGGTAAAACTTGCTTTTTCTCATAAGTGTCAAATTCTCTGGCAGTTACGCCATATCCTATGTCATTTTATAGATGTGCTAGCTCTACTCACCTAAATTAATTTATTCACCCATCCTGAAGTAGCTAAAGCAGGTTGTTTTGGGTGAATATCTTGAGATGCATCAACAAGTCCAGCTAAACCAGACGTTTGAGTGTAGGGGGAGAAGGTAGGTGGGTGAGTGAAATCTAAAAGAGCAACATGTCTCTTTCCACTGGATGGAAGTAATTGTCCCCACACAATTACTTATGATCTGTGTATTCATCACCCCATTTATGAGTCTATTCACGTTTCCTCTCACACTACTTACCAACCAACCAACCAACCAACCAACCAACCAACCAACCAACCAACCATTCAGTTTTGCTGCATAGCACATTTCAGCAACAAGGCAGTTCAAAGTGATTTACAGAAAAGTTATACAAGACACCACACAGTCAATAATTGAGAAAACCAGTAAGCATTACATTTTGCTTAGTGCCACCATTACACATCGAAATGTTTCATGCGTTATGGTTCAAAAGCAACTCTAAACAGGTAGGTGTTTTAGTCTGTATTTAAAGCAACAAATTGCTTCAGATGTTTTGCATATATTTTGAAGTTTGTTCAAGATTTATGGTGCATAGAAGTTGAATGTTGCTTCTCCATGTTTGGTTCTGGTTTTGGTTGGTTAGAGCGGGCCAGAACCAAAAGACCTGAGTGGGCTGGAAGGTCACACTTACTTACTGCTCACTGTTTCTGTCTTGTTTCGAACCAGAGACCTTTTGCTTGTGAAGCAAACGTGATGACACTACATTACACAAGCCGTTCTTCTAAAAGCTGTTCTTGGTGGCAACATTTGTCAAAGGCCAGTTGTAACAATGAGTTGCAGACAATGCTAAACATTTATACGACAGAGTCTCTCAGAGATCACAGTAGCTTGGTGGGCAAACTCTATTTTCAACCAATTTCAAATAAAATGCCATAAATTAAGCCTGAGAACAGCTGCTGCATGGGTGCTGCTTTTGTGCAAAATATTTGGTGCGATGCCTGAAAGTCCTACTCAGACTTCAACTCAGATCAAAGGCCAGAGAGATACACCATAGAAGTCACTAGGATTGAGCCACATGACACAAGTGAATCCATCTTGTTGACCTACGACACCCTGTGATAAGCATAACTCTCTGCCGAATGGCCAAACATACCATCATCAAAACACACCCTTTTGTTAAGGTGATGGGACATTTAAGGCCAAGATTATTCAAACCCTTTGCAGATTTACGCTTACTTTAAAAGCATATTCCTTCTGACAGGAAGGAGTAGAAATGTTTTGTGGTGACCCAGCAAGAGTGCCAACCTGAATCTCTAAAGATGAGGTTGATTGCAAAGGGGGCCCTTCAACCTCAAAGACTTGAAGCTCATCAACAAAGATGAACTGTGAGAGCACCTTGTGGAAACCAGCTAAAAACCGGTTAGCGATTAAAAGGAGGGCTTGATTTCTGTCGTGCAAAAACATGGATTTTTTTCCTGGTGAGGCACAGACCAGCTTGTTTCCAGAATTGGCAGATTGTAAGGGGGGGTTATAATAATCAGCAGTGATGTCAGCCTAAAGAAGACAGCAAAAACATCCTGCTGTTGTAACTAAAGAACAATTCTTCATGCAAGAAGAATTGATTTAAAGAGAAGATGTAGATTTTTTTGAGTCATTCTTTGAAGAGCCGGTATTTGCTGAACTAAATACAGTTCCTGTGAAAAACCCACCTCAATGTTGGTATATTATATTTAAAACCTCCTTTTTGCAGGGTGGCTGGAATATGCAAAAACAATATATATGGTATATATATATATATATATATATATCACTGTCACTGTCATCATGATGCAAGAATAATATAATAAGATAATTTATATTGCTATTTTCATCCTGTGTTTTGTACTGTGAAGTATTTACTGTATTTTTCATTTAGCTTTACCAATTTTGATCATTTTTTTCTTCAAAATCACTGAATTTGTATATATCTATTATAAATTATAAACATACATATTTGGTGAGGAAACGGATGCAGTTTTGGAGCAGACCCTTCTTTATTTGTCTGCACCGTTGTAATCCACAGTTATTTAAAACCGACTCCATCCACTCTCTTCCAGAGATTTTTAATTAAACCTTTGAGCTTTAGTGGTTCCTGGATTCCTGATCATTCTCAGGAGTTTTCTTTCACGTGGAAAAGGTAGCCTGGGTCAGACGGGTAAAGCCTGGACACTGCTGGGGGTTCCAACCTGACGATGATAATATTAGGCTTCGATACTGACCTAAACCTGTCCATGAACTGTAGTTGAAAGCTATACCCTTGCCATTAAAAACATCCCCATTTTAAATTACCTGTGCCAGTTTTGAAAAGAAGAGTGGTCAAATATTGAGAAATTATTATACCAGAGCCTTGTTGTTTTCTGATGAAAGTAAGTTGTTTCTCTGGAACTTAGTAATGGTTTCCAAAACAGATATCCGTGGGTTGATTTTGAGCCACTGTAAAATCCAGTGCTTTTTCTTACGATTAAGTCATTCCTATAATGTTCATTTTACCCTGAACATAGAATGATTCAAATGCAGGATGAAAAATAGAAATCTAATACAGGCCGGGTGTATGTGCACCTCTTGTCGGAGCTGTTTTTGACCGTAATTCGTGATGCCACACCGAACCACAATTTCAGAAGACTTCTATGTCATCTGATGGACTCAAGTTTTCCTAAACCACCAGAAGGTTTTGCTTCCATTATTTCTCGCGGGACATGTTTGCCTTTGTGCAAAAAAATAAGTTGGCGGCACGTTTTTGTCAATACCCACTCTAGGTTGTCTCTTGGTCGTCTCACAAAAGAGCCAGGTAGCTGAGTGAACATGCACATTCTGTCATGCACATGCCACCTAATTTTAAATCAGTCAGAACTGAGAGCCTGAGATATCCTGTTTGAAAACAGGAAGGAATTACTAACAAATGCACCCTCCAAGGACAGAAACAGCACTTCCTGATTCCCAATTCCCTATTCTTGCACCCATTAGATGTCAAAGCAGCAACCATGCAGGAGCTCAACCAACTCAATCAAGTTGGTTGAGCTCCTGCCGATTTTCAACAAGAAGACCGGAACAGTTTGTGGAACTTTGTGGTTGCTGAAAGTAGCCATTAGCGGTCGTGTTGAACATTTATGGCACCCCCACTCTTGTTAGTTTTGTTGCATCTCCTGGTCCAGAACCATTGCAATCCTTCAACGTAACTTTAGTAAACCTGCCTTTAAGCAGATGTGCCTCAGCTTCAGCGAGAGGCCGAACAACAGGCAGGAAGGGTGTGTGTGTTGAGTGGTTTCCTTTCTAGTAGCTTGACTGATCAGAATGAGCGGAGGGTGTGAAGGGTGTGTTCTCGTTGGGTTTTTGTGGTGGCACTTATGCTGCCGGTACTAGTCGTCTCTCTCGTCACAACACAACTTGTGTGATGTTGCAAAGAGCAAAAAGGAAGAAAGAAAGACAAAAAAAAGAACATGAACCATGCACACGGTCCTGCTGGCTGTTGAGCCTGCGCTCGCCTTCCTGTGGCTCGAGTCTTGAGAACCTCAGTGTGTTTGCAACTTGTCCATGTGACTCGGTTTCCGTTGCCTGCCTGCTTCCGTGAAGAGTAACAAAAAAAGGGGGGGGGGCACTAGAGCTTCAGTAAGAGAAGAGTGCTGCAGCTGAAACTCACTCACACACACACGAGAGCTCTTTCTACAACAGCAAGTCACTCAGCGATATGGTCAGGAGATCAACCGTCAGTGGCTTGGGAAATCCGCATCTAACCACCAGTGTAAGTAAATGCACTATGCTCCGTTCAACCACTGCAGTATGCTTCAGAGACACGGCTAAATAAACAGAATTAAGGATGCTGAATGTTTGATCTTCACAATCTTTAAGCAAGATATGGGAATGATTTGCTCTGAAAACAGATGTTGCTTGCAGTTCTTATATCCCAGAGTTTATGCATTAACTCTGGGATGGAGTTTAGTTCACAATAGTACAAGAAGTTTATATGCAGGGTTGCATTATTTCAAATTGTATTGTACAGCATTTTTATCCAACCAGTGATTTTTATCTCAAGCGGGTTGTGTGTTATCTTTTAAGCAAGTTTGTTCTCAGAACAGCAGTCATGTGCGAGAAGCAGGCGGCACATAGCGGTGCAGCCGCCGCGAATCCTGAAGATTGCCGATAAATTCGGCAACAAAAGTATCGCAATAAAAGTTGACATCGAAAGACTTGTCGTCGACATGCAATTTCCATGTAAAAAAAAAGAGAAAAAAGAAAAAAAGTCAGTGTTAAAAGTGCATCGATTAACAATGCGTGCCGGCAAAAAGGGGAACACAAAACCTCCCTATTTCAAACGCATGACAGCGGTTTGAGAAGAAATTTGGGAAATTTTTACCAAAGCTGCCGTTCTCATGAAACAAATATACGCCACTTTCTACTCCCTGATATAAGATCTAAATTCAAAAAATTCAAAATCTGTGGAATAAGTTAGACTGTCATCAGCATATAGATTAATGGAAACAAGTTAGATGCAGTGTGCATCAAACAAAAAGTTTTATGGACCAGACATTTTAGTCATG
Organism: Alfaro cultratus; assembly: GCA_903066825.1. NCBI lineage: Eukaryota > Metazoa > Chordata > Actinopteri > Cyprinodontiformes > Poeciliidae > Alfaro > Alfaro cultratus. The sequence goes on along the minus strand of CAEFZX010001024.1, from coordinate 311 downwards.
CACTTTTAGTGACAACAATTTAGCATAGTGTGACAGTTAAGGTTTTGGGAAATTATTAAAATGGGAAGCTGACGTAATTTATATGATAGAAAATGCATTACTTCACTTGCAGTATGACCATTTTTTTTTTTTTTAATTTTGAGTCAGAAACTGAAATCTAGTTTTGGCAATTGCAAAATAAAGAGCCTTACTTTTAAATCAGCTTAAAGCAGGGGTGCCCAAAGTCGGTCCTCGAGGGCCGGCATCCTGCATGTTTTAGTTATCTCCCTCGTTTAACGCACCTGAATCAAATGATGGCTTGTTAGAAGGCC
>CAEFZX010001023.1:0-12310 GCA_903066825.1 Alfaro cultratus | reverse complement strand
AGGATTTTAAAACTATATATCTAAGCAACTTACCAAGTGAACTCAGTATTGAGGATAAGTACCTTCTAAAAATATTAGTCATTGCTGGAAAGACATCAATAACAAGAAAGTGGTTTGGTAGGAGCCCTCCGACACTGTGTGACTAGTCAGCCACTGATGAAGAAATTTGTGAAATGGAAACGCTTACCTTCTCCATAAGACGCCAGGAAAATAAAATTCAAAAATATTGGTCGAAATGGTTAACATATAGGAATTCGAAAGTAAATTGAGTATTATGAGCTTATTATTGGGGTGGTAATTGGGGTTTAGTCCTGTGCGTTATGGTTGGACTTGGTCCTTCTGGATTAAAATTCCCCTCTGTTTGACTCTTCATGGAAATTTACATATTTTGTACCCTGTGATCCAATAATCTGTCTGTTTCAGTTTTTTTGTGACGTACTGCTGACCCCCCTCCCTTGGCAACCTCTGTTCTGTTCTGAATACTGTTCATTGTGTTTTTTTTTTTTTTTTTATGATTTTTTTTCCCCCACTTATTTTGTTACCTTTTTTCTCTTGTGTTTTGTCTTGTATAAAAATCTCTTTAAAAAAAAAAGTTTATAAAAAAACAACAAAAAAAAAAAAACAGGAACTGGGATTAATCTCCGGGGATGCTGCATTGAGTCTAGAGATCCAGCTAACAATTATTTTAGTAACTCATTATTCTATCAATTATTATGACGATTAATTGGAGAAAAAAATTTGTCACTTTATCCACTCAAGCCTTTTTATTATACGTATATATACAGATTATTCAAATTCTTTTTTAAATAATTAAAGTTTTGATGCCTAGAATGCAATGACAGCACTCCTTTAATTTATGCTTCATCATTTGTAGGAACGGATGCATATGCAGGTAAAAATAATACTTCTAGCATCAATGTGTAAAAAGTTCAGCCCTACTTTATTTAATATCTTTTTTTTTTTTTCTCCTAAGAGTTTTTGAGCCGCTAGTTGCTCGTATTTTTTGTGACAGTAGGCAGACAGGAAAGAGGGCGAGGAGAGAGGGGAAGACATGCAGCAAGGGTCGTCGGGACCGGGAGTCGAACCCGCGACGTCCGCGTCGAGGACTAAGGCCTCCAAACGTGGGGCGTGCTAACCCCCTGCGCCACCACAGCACGCCCCTACTTTATTTAATACCTATAGTGTAGGGCTGATCTGATGGTTATTTTTTGAATAAATCAATTAATAACTGGATAGCAAAAGGTGCTTAGTAAGAGTTTTGAAGTTAAAATAAGCCCCTTGTTCTGGGTAGAACATAACACGCGTACATATTTTTCGTACAATTTTGGCTTAATTACTGTTCTGGGTATGTTTTTCTTTCAGCAAACTGCCTTTTATTGAGTCTGCATACTTCAGAAAACAATTATTCTATTTCCAAAGTTATTTAATCCAGTTAATTGTTTCAACCAGTTAATAAGTAAACATCTTTTCTGCATGACAGAAGGTTTTGTATATAAAAAATATAAGCAATATCACACTACACACTGAACACACCACCGCCACACTAACGCATGATGGTGGAGATGTCTTTTTTCCCCGCCCAGCAAGATTAGTGATGCTGGTGTAAGTCCAGCTGCATATGAGAACAACCTTAAACAGTTAAAACAAAAATCAATTAATGCTAAATAACAAAATGCATTAAACAAGCACTGGAACCACTTTGGTGGAGAAACACCCCATACAGGAGAAGTGAACTTTACATTACATTCAGAAAACGGCAACATGCAAATGATGTGACAGGAAACTATGGATCCACCGACCAAACCACGCAACATGCTGCATCCTTAAAACACAATATAGACAAGCAGATGGTTCATCTGTGCGCCTATGATTGGCTGGAGGGCTGAAGACTGCCACCAATCATAAACTCACCAAGTAGAGCTGACAACACTTGAGTAAAACAGCTAAAAGTAAAGCTTTTTTAATAAAACTTGATTCAAATTTTGATCTTTTAAAGATTCAACCTCAGATCTCATAATCTGAACGCTCATCGGGATGGGAGTGAAGTTCCTGACTTTGGAAAGAAAGAAACAGAAGAGGGGGAGAGAAAAGAAGGAGTAAAGAGAGGACCAAAGCCAGTTATCTTCCTCCCATGTTGTCCCTCCATGCGCATCATGATCTCATCATGGGTCGAACGCATTTATCAGCTTCTCTGTCGGCTCTTTTGCTACAGCACATGACGCGTTGGGTCAATGAAGAAAGCAGCAATGAGAAGTAAAATAAGCGGTTAGTTGTAATGAAGTTTAACAGTTACTATGATGTATGCTGGTGTATCAATGCAAGGGGATGTGTTTGGTGCCAAAAATCCTCAAATGGCAAAAACTGTAGCAATCAAATCACAGGAAAAATCCAGTAATTTTATTAATATGAATGGCACCAAGCATCATCACAGCAATGAAAGTTTTAATAAGGACCAAAATAAAGATATCCGATTGTCAGTCCTGGTGTGGTTTTAGTCATTAGGCTGCAGCAGTATGGTAAGACATGAGGGTAGCGATGAAGCTTATCATACAGTATTGTATAGTGGTACCTGAAGGCATTTATTACATTCTTTCTTGAATACAGAGGGACACTGTGAGGACAGTAAGAAAGAGGGGAGTGAAGAGCAGTTCCCTGTGGGGTTACATTTTCTTCAGACAACACTGCATTGCGGATGATCTGACATTACATTTTAACCTAACATGCAAACAACAACAAGTGGTGAATGCCACACTCCAATTAAGAGTACATTTATGAAAACAGCAGGCTGAAGTCTGAGTCACAATTCTAAAAATGAAGCACAGCAAATAAAAAGATCCTGCTTACCGGTTTCTATTGAATGGGCGAGTTAGGTTAAGAGCGGTGGAGCCAGCTTTGTAGTGTCCTGCAGAGCCGAATCCATTCACAAAGCCGCTGTTAGGAAACGGTGCCTGCACAGGGAGAAAAAATGGCAGCGTTGACTAATCCTGTTTCATGTAGCAATTTGTTCAATTATTTACTCTGCAGCACTCCAAGAATGTAATACAAGGGAAATCTTGAAGACATTTAAGCTCTTAGAGCAATAGCGATTCAATGCCCTACACACCTCCACCTCATCTAGATTGTAGTGAACGAGATATTAAAACTCACTGTGGACACAGTGAGTCTTCCTAATATTTTGCAGCACTATATATTTTTCTCAAATTGAATTGATAAAATGGGTTACTACAAATGTTCACCATTTTAGACTCCAGTAGTTTTTTCTTACATTTTTGAATGCAAAATATTTGCGTCGTTTGGTCTTACCGCCCAGTTCACAAAATTTAATAATGAACTAAATTAACAATACTTAAACACCAACTATAAAGTCTTAAACATTTAAAAAACCTAAAATAAATAAGCAATGCTCAGCCTGGTGGCCCACCAAGCTAAAAATGCACTGGGGGAAACCCTGACATTAGTCCATCACCATATCCACCTGATTTTTCAGTGTAACCTGAAATATCAGATTTTACACCAACTATGTGTGAAAATTAAAGTTCTGAGTTTGAGTTCACCCACAAAAACTATCTTTATCTTTATATGAAAAGCCAAAAATAATGATCACTGGTTAATCATTAGCAACAGCAAATAAAGAGAGAAGTTTATCAGATAAACTGGTCAGATAACCAATAAATGCATAATTTTTTAAATAAAGTTTATTAAAAAATATATCTTATGTGGGACCCACTCCAGCTTCATTTAGAGTCGGTTCTTACCAGAGGAGTTTCAAAATAGGGTGTGGGTGAAGGAGTCCAGGTGGGCGGTACAATGCCATAGACAGGGTACTGCTGCTGGGGGTAGACATGCTGCATGTAAAGTGGAGAGCTGTACTGGGACTGGTTCTGGGACTGCTGAGCATACAAGCTGCTGTCCATGCTACGGTAACCATTCTTTGCGAAAAATGTGTTGATGGCCTTGATCCGTGCCTATTAGATGAAAAGAAACAAGAAATGACTGAAGGTTTCTTAAAGGAGGGGATTTACAAACTAAAACATTTCAGCTCAACTTACCATGATGGGTTTTCCCTGAAATGTTTTGACTTCTTCCCTTAAGTACTTGTATGCCTGGAAGAGCAATTCAGAAGTCGAATCAGGTCATTTAAGGTGTTCCACTTTGAATCAGAGTAAAGTGAAGTTTAACCAGATGTACCTGCTGAGCATCTGTGTCCGATTGGAATGTAATGTACCAGTTGTTGTTGTGCGCAAACTCGACACTTATCACCTTTGGACAATTTTCGTTTTTAAACAATGACTCAACTTCCTGTGGGATTGAGACAACGAGTCAGTTTTCAGTTTCCAAAAATGTCTCAATTATTCCTAAACATGAGCACAACATGGCAGTACCTCTACGGGTGTGGTTTCAGGGACCTCTCTCAGGATGATGATACATCGTTTGTGATTCGGTCGAACCTTTTCACCTTTCTCATCCACTTGTACCATTGGAGAAGCTGGAAGGATAATTTCAAATATAAATACAGACAATCATGTCATATTACTAATAGTTTTACAAAGTATCATGCTCATCCTTTCACTTACATCTCAATACATCCAGAATGAGCTCCATGTCTGTGGTGAGAACCTTTATGCCCTCCATGCTGGCTATAGTCCAGATAGGGACAAACTGGTCACTGTCCATCTGAGACATGAGGTATAAATCCTTGGAGAGGTTTTCTCTGTGCAACAAAATTATAAATCCATGCAAATTAGTCGCATCTTAATTTGTCACAAACTAAAACATCCCTACTTGTTGCTCCAGTTTACTTTACTTTCAAGAAACTAAACGAGCGTCACCTGTTGCATTTAAGGAAACAGTGTTGAAACTAGCCAATGGGTGACGTATTTCAAGTAGCAGACTGCAAACTATCCAAACAGGGTAACAAATATGTTTGCTGCACTTGTGTTCCTCGATGAAGGGAACTACAGCAAAAATGAATAATAATGTGCACAAAAGGTACAATAAAACAAAAAACTGGTAAGTGTTTAATTTATGTTTTCACTTTAGTCAAATCAGAAAAATACAAACAGCTTCATGTTTCATTATTTTAGCAACAATGCTAAAAATACAAGACTTTGATAGTGTTTATTTAAAATAAACACATTTTCTGAGTTTGTGAAACTCTTATTCAAGCTCGTTATACCGTGAGATTCCCACATTGACCCATGTCAGATTTATGAGGTAAACGAGAGTCTCGTTTACCTCATATATCTAAAAGTCTTTGGCTCTTACCTTGAGAAATAAAACTCTAGCTCTTTCTTCAGAGACTCTCGTAGATTCTCAGAGGACACTTGTTCTTCAGTTTTGGAATCTAAATATTCAATTGCAAGAAAAAGGATCAAATAAACTTTTGTACAAACAACAGATCATCCAGTTCAGACAAAGAAAAACATGAAACCATTAAATAAACAAAACACAGTAAACACAAACTAATTATGTTCATGTTAGCAAATATTGCACCAAGCCCAACAAAATATGTCCACACATTCATATGTATTAAATTCTTCTAAAGCCATTTCTTTTATGCTAGACTGTGAGTTGAGGCAGCACATCAGAGTCTTTAATCCAGCCTGGTGAATAGATTTGTTCGGCTGTTTCGTGTCCCTACATTTACATTTCAGAGGTCCATACTTCCTCTTGTTCATGCCTTCGTCCTTTTCCCTCTCCAGCAAATCTGAACAACTTTTCAGCCAAATACAAGAAAAAGTGTCACCAGCAAGAACAGCTAACAGGAACGACGATCTCACAAGATGGCGCCTCAAAACTGATCTGGAACACCGTACGAATCACTTCACAAGCAAACATAAAAGGACGCTTTCAGAAGGAATATAGGTTTATAAACTTTAAAAACATATATATCCAACAAGCTGTTACGTATAATCACTGCAAACTTGTCACAATAAACAGTTCCCACTCTACTCTCAATGAGCTCCATGTCTGTGGTGAGAACAGACATGGAGCAGTTCTCTATTAACGTGTTCAACCCTGGATTGAACAGGGTTTTTTATTGCACCAAGCAGCGGCCAAAATCCCTCTGACCTGAGCTTTGAATGCCGCCTGCACTGCAGCTCACTCAACACGGGTCTCCATTGGCATAAAAATAATCACCACATAGGACAGGACACCAGATACATTAGCTCCACAAAGAAGGGATGAAAGGGTCATGTCTGACAGAGGGCAATTATACAACACAAACCACTATTTGACTGTGCCAAAATCCGAAGCCCATGGATGCCGTTTATAGAATAAAAACAAATGACTGTTAGTTTTTATGTTCCCAAAAAACCCTATTTGTTTCAAGTTATTGGAGACAGGATTCTCTTTAGCCACCGTTAGAGAGTGGGGGAGGCTGCAGGTGAGATGACTGACCAGAGCTCCCTGTCGTGGACTCGGCGGGGGAAAAGCCCAGCTCTTGAGGGTCCATTCCATTTACTGCTATCTCAGCTGTTGCTGTGGAGCTGCTCTCACCCAGGGCGGTAAATCCCACAGAGTACTGCTTACAACCAGCTGACGAAGGCTCTGAATAACCTGGTCACATTAATAAAACGCATTTGATTCAAGAATCAGACGTTTGTGAATATTTCATGCAGATTCTATTAACGTGTTGAGCACTTACTGATGTCTGAGGGAGGCCAGTGAGGACTGGTGACAGCCTCGCTGGGGGCCACGGGGATCTCCTGCCACACCTTGGCATTTGGGTTCAAACCAGCACCCTTTGAGGTGACCTTCAAAACAGAAACCACAGGATCAGGTGAGATTCAACTCAAAACACAAATGAAGGGAGATTGATGCTAGGATTCTGGCTAGATTGAGGATTTCAAAACATTTGCAGGGATTGTTTTACAAATGTGCAATCTATGCAGCATTTAACGCAATCAGTTTCAGACATAATCAGAGTGTATTAAAGGACAAGTGTTTTGCTGGTTCACATGTTTGTCATCTCAGAGTTGGTATTGTTGCCAGAAATTATACTCTTGTATAAATTCTCTATCAAATTTAAAACACAAAAACTCACCATCTTTAATTCTTATATGAATGATCTGTGGCTTGGAGGGGAAAATATTGAAGTAAAAAAAAAAAATTAGACCTCAAACCTACACATATAAGGAGATCAACCTGACTTTCTCTGCACAGGATAGTCAAAGGAGTTTGACTTCTTTACACTTAAAAACTTTTTTTTAAAGAGGCACACTTAGAAAACAAGGAGTAGGTGTTGTGCTTCCAAATACACTGACAAAGGTAAACGTCTGTTTTATTATGCTTATGAAGATGCAGAACCACAAACTAATCTGAAATGTTGCAACATATATATAATTTATATGATTAGTATTATAGATCAGAATCGTTTTTTTTTTGTTTTTTTTTATATTTCAGTATTCAAGCATCAGAGTAAGTAGTTTGATCCATATTAATGCATTTTGCTTGACATTTTAAATTCTTCTCAACAAGCACATAATGGGGTGAGAATGCACCAGGGCTGCATATTGTGCAGTATTAGTTTATGTAATATTAACACTGCAATGGACTGTTTGTAATGCAGTAACTAATGGCTAATATATGTAAAGCATTCAAAGTTCAATATATTTGATTGAGTTTCACTTCAATGGATACACACACCTGACACAGATGGCCGTGCCCATGATGATAAAGGTCACAGAGTGTCTGTGGAATATTAGAGAAGTGAGGAAAGTGTGCATTTTATGTGCCAGTCCAACATGTGCAGCTGTAACAAAACCCCTGTGATCTAAGATGTTCAGAGTGGGTGAGAGCCCATTCGAGTCTCCTGGCTGATCACCAAAACTAAAAGAGCCCATTTCAAACTTTGCTGATTTGGAGAAGTGAGGTGATTATTTTTAACCGTACATGTGCAGATGTGACCTGGTGAACAGGTCAGTCAGTCGGGTCTCTTTTACAGAAGAGCAAGAGAGGACAGTGGTTAACTTTCAGACCTTAGTGGAGATGGATATGATTGGTAACTCATACGAATCTCAGCCGTTCGCCCAGTTCTCAAAATTAAAAAAATGTATCAGCTGACCAATTTATCAGTGCACCTGTAGTTCCAACTGTATTAAATTTTGCATTTTAAATGTTGTATGCTTCAGGAGACTTCAAGAATGTTCTAAGCATTTGTGGCATTTAATGCAGTTACATTAAAGTGATGATGAAGCAGCTTCTTTGCAGACTTAAGTGAACTCACTCTGTATGTCTGTGTCTGCATGACAGCAATCAGCAGACAAATAATTAAAAAAATGCACTAGTTATGAAATTGCCTTTGTGAGGACACTAGGTATATAAAGAGGTGTGATTTTTAGCACTACACTGCAAACAGCAACTTTTTAACCAATTTTGTTACATTTATTTTTTGAATCCTCTTGTGATACAAACAGTACAGAAAATATAATAATTCCAACTATATTGTAATTATTAATTGAAATGTACAGTCATCACAATGAATGAAAATTGTTCTACAATAAAACCATGCAATAAATGTCCATCACATCTGATCGAAAATCATTTATTAATACATTCTAACTACATTAAAGTCGATTTATTTTCACTTGGGTACATTTGGTGATATTTTTTCTTAAACAATGTTTGCTGATGTCTGCTCCAGGACAGCTAAATATTTATTCATCACTTATTAACACAATTAGGTAATCTGTGTTGACATAGTGGGAATTAGTGAGGCCTGGTGATGAATCAGTTTGTGTCCCCAACTCCCAACAGGTATGTTAACCTTTAACCCCTGCAACTGCCACCTTAATCTGCCTCTAGATTATCGTGCGTATGCAGCAGTCAAGAACGAACAAGCCCAAACGATCGGCCCTCTTTTGTCACTCAAACAGGGAAGGGCATTTATGAGCCGTGCAACCTGACACATGGTCACAATGCACGCTTCTGTGTCACAGGCCGTGGACAACCAAGAAGTATCAGCTGACTGCGCAGCACGGCGAAGGCCAGGTATTCACAACGCATGTCACCGCACTCGCTAGGCTAACTAGCACTGCGATTAGCTGAAATAACATCACAGCAAATGAACGTCTGTTACTCGGTCAACAGTCGCAGCACTGTTCACAAATTAATTCAAACAGGATTCTGGACCTTTAAATTGTGTTTGTTGTTATTATATGGTCGGGTCAAAAGTTAGCACGCTAATGATTACTCAGCAAACTACTTAATAAAAGAGCTGAACGAAGCGGCTTCGTTAGCAGCAATGGAGCCCCCTGCTAACGATCAGTGCGCACATTTGCATTAAGTGGCTGCAAACAGATATTTAAGCCGCAGCGTCTCAGACTGTTTTCACAATATGGGCTTGTAAAATGTCCTGTGACGGAGGGTTAAAGAGCAACCTGGGAGTTGAAACGACTCAAATGAAAGTTAGCGGCTTAACGATACTTTGTTGGGTTAATTTTAGCTGATAAATGTGACTCATGCGCGAACAGGTCTCTACTATTATGCCGGGGGAAAAAACACCCTCCACCCCCCAAAAGCACGATTTTCTTTCCATAAATTTGTTTTAAGAAAGCACGTCAAAAGTGGCAAATCCCCTAGTGTTATTAAAGTGTTTTAAAATTATCTTCAGTTTTTCAGTAATTTATTGAAGTGCACTTTTTGCTGAGAGCAAGGGTGGCATAAAAAGCCCCTTACGGCGTACATATGAGCAAAAGACAGAATGAGACATTTGCTTTTTTAATCACAACTGACAAAAACTGATCCGACTTTCGCTCAATCAAATGTACTTTCCATGACTGGGTGCTTTTTTTTTCGGCAACACGTCGGCTGACCAGAAGTAGCTCAAATAGCTAGCTGAGAAGCTAAAGAAGGCCTCACTCACCATGCCGCCTGACCCTCCCTCGCTCCCCAGCGGAGCCTCGTCCTTCCCACCGCTCTTCGGTCCGGGATCAGCCTCCTCCTGCAGCAGCGGTGGCTCTCCGCTCTGGTCTGAACTCATCAGCCGCTCCTGACTCACTACCACCCCGTCGCGTTCTCCCGGCCCCCCGCCTGCCGCCACCACCTCGTTTCCAAACAGCGGCTGTGTTTTTCAGTCAGTCGAGCTCGTCTCCCGGTCAACTGGATGGGCCAGCAGCACACTCCAGCTAGCAAGCTAGCGCGCTATGAATCAACGAAGCGGGCTAACGGCAGCTAGCTCAATGAATTAGGCTCGCACGCTTGGATAAGAAACGTAGAAGCAACACCAAACCATGACTCCTGTTGTACCACGGTATCGGCTGAAGTTTTATCAAATGCTAAACCACACAGCGACTTCGCAAGGCGCATTCCTTATCGGGCGAGCGGAGCGGACACTGGGGACATGCACCGTTCCTCGGCGAAGGCACACAGTCCGCCGACGTCCCAACGGCCACCGCGAGTTCTCATTGACCTTTGTAGAAGTTGTTTCCTCTTCCGCTTCCTGTAGTTTTTTTACTTTAGTTTTATTTTTTTGAATATAAAACCAAGCTCTGAACGCCTCTACTTTCCAGTAAAGCCTAAAGCATAAGAGTTTAATTTCAGCCTCCTAAATTATATGTATGCCTGTAATTACTTTTTAAAAATACAACACTTACAATCCATTTCTTTTTTTTCGGTTTCAGAATAAGTCTAACAGAAAGTAGAAAAGGGGTGTGAATATTTTCTAAATGCAGAGTAAGTTGTAAATGAACACATACAACACCTCAGGTTAATAATAATTATTATAATCTCATAGTAATAATTAGAATGTAATTTTTTTATCGTAACTAGACTAAAAGTAGGAATGTTTTTATAATAAATGTATTAATAAAATGTTTTGGTAAAAGAAATAAAATGTTTTTTCAATTAATTTTCTTTATATATTTCATTTGACAACAAAATTATATTATTAAAAAGGAATAGCACGTTTATCTTGAGAAATCTAATTCTGTAAAGCTTACTAAAATGTGTTTACTGGACAACAACTTATAGTAAAAATAACACGAAACAGCCCAAGAATAATAAAACTAAAATATTTTGGCACTTATTAATCCAAATATTTTAACCACGTTAAAATTGTAAAAATAAAATGGTTCTGAGAGGTTCCCAGCAGGCTTTGTGGCTTTTCAGTGACCCTTCATTTCTCAACAAGAGAAAAAGAGGCTTGTGATATAATCAGGTCTTTCTTTCTGCTATTGAAACTTAATCAGAAAAGATAAGCAATGACGAGGCTTAAACACGACAAAGAAGAGGTCAGAAGGTTTTCTGTCAGCAAATGTACTTATCTAACTCGATCACCGTAAAAAACAAAGATTTGAGTCGTTGTCACCTCATAGAAAAAGAGAAATTCACTAGCAAATGGTGTCATGAGTGAAAGACTTGCAATGTTAAGAGAAATTCCCCTTACTCTGGTAATCCGTCTCCTATCTTGAAAGTATGGGAGTCATAGTCCAGTAACATGCTTCGGCCTCGACAATGATGTAGCATGTCTTTCTTTACAAAATTTAAACTGTGACTAATGAGGTTAACTTCTACAAGTATATGGGGGCTAATAGCAAATACAGAAATATCCACTTATTTGGTCACTTTAAACATCATATTAGTGGTAAACCAGTGAGAAGCACAGAATTTAATTAAAAAAACACATTCACATCTGTAAAGTCAACAGCTCTTTTATTAAGACACAAAACACAAAGGTTGGACTTGAAATCTAAAAACAGCTAACTGAACAGGGGAAAAATACCCCAAATTAATAATCAGCTTCAAAGCAAAAAAGACTCCTTCTGCTTCCAGTGGTTTCCCCTCTTGTTGAGGACATGCTCCATGTCGACAATCTCAGACGTGTCCAGCTTGATGTCATACTTGGCCAGGATCTTCATGATGGGCCTGATTTTCAGCCACCACTGTGTCTTCGGGATCCGATGCCTGCAGTGAAGCGAGAGGAGAGGGATCAGTCACCATTCTGATTGACGCTCTGCTCAGCAGTTCGGTTTAGTTAGCAGCTGTGTGGCATACTCAAAGTCTGTGTCGTCTTTCAGATCAGCAATAGACTGGAAGGTGAGTCCTCTCTTCCTCATACCCAGGACACAGGCGGAGTTTGGTGTGTTGGCAAAGATACGATCTAAGGAGCCCACAAAGTCAAATAGTGAATCCATCACCAAACTCCTCACGCTGGTTTACAAACTATATAAGTGTACTTCAATAAATTAGAATATTATCAAAAAATATTTCAGAGTTAACATGTAACTCGGTCTGTTAAGATGTTTTTGATTGAAATAGCTTTTGATTTTAGTACATGTGACCACTTAATGCTGCACATTCAAAAAAT
>CAEFZX010001021.1:0-20957 GCA_903066825.1 Alfaro cultratus | reverse complement strand
GTCACGAAAATACCACGTCACTGACTTTACCTCGGGGAAAATAATGAAACAGCTGTTTATTCATTTTGGGAGTGAACAGAGTTGTCAGAACGCTGGTTTATAATCTATTAATAAAGTTTGACTGACCTATCTGACTGTTTTGTTGACATTCCCTTTAGCACAGCTCCATCTAATGGATGCATAGCGTAACTGCAGGCTCTATTCTATGCGCCTTATAATGCGGTGCGCCTTATATATGAAAAAAGTTTTAAAATAGGCCATTTATTGAAGGTGCGCCTTATAATCCGGTGCGTCTTATAGTGCGGAAAATACGGTAATTATGAACATGCTGTTGAATGATGTGCAAATAGTCTTGAGACCTTTGACGAACAGAGACAGGTGTGTAATTGACTTGCCAATCAGAGATCAGACCCAGCTAAGGGAAAATTGACTAATTCTAAACTGTGGTTGATTTGTTGATTGATTGGTTGATCTCCATCTGTTAGCATGTTTGTTCTGAGTAAAGGTGTCGCTAAGTGAGAAATTTACAAAACTCTGCTAAATCTCATAGTCCCTTGCTGAAGCCTAAAAATGAATCTCTGTTTACATAAAGCTGAGAGGGTGCTGAACATTTTGATGCCTAACACATGGGTATCGTGATGAACACAAGTGCTTCAAATAATGAAAATACCCTTAGGGTTAAGCTTGCATGCTGCTAAAACTGCAATCAAATCCAGGGTGGCATTGTAAATATTATCACATTCTGGATGGGTTTGCTTTCAGTCATTCCTCCTTAACGAAATAAAAAAAGGAGGAAAAGGGGGCAGATGTGATGAAAATGCTGCTAGGGCGAGAAGCATCTCAGAGTTCAGCTCATAAAAACAGAGAACCTGGGATTTAAGCCTCTTACAGCAGTCGAGGTTTTTAGGTTCTGCACACACACGGTTCGACCACAAATACACACAATTAATTTCTAAAAGCGTGAAAGGGCCAGACCTGTATGGCTTAGTGCTTAGACTAGAAGTGAATGTTTAGATCTTCTTCTATGTTTAGACGTCGGCGACAAAGGGAACTATTTTCTGAAAATATTAACAGCAGGGGATTGCTGGTAGAATAATGGGCTTTTGGGGAAGGAATTTAAGAACAGAGTATTGAGTATTATACAGTGTACTGTGGTGATCCGGAGATTAACTCTGACTGTTCATGTGTGAAATGGAGACTTGATCCCCGACTGATAGCGTCCTATGGCTCCTGCAAACACAAGCTGCATTATACTCACCTCCTGCCCCCCACACACCTTAAAACTGCAAAACACCGGTTTAGAAGTTGCACCCTTAGCAATAAAACAACAAAAGGCATGTTAAAAACACAGCCCGACACCTAAATAACTCACACTGCCTTCAGTTTGATTGTCTCCTTGATAAAGGAGGTGAACAAAGCTGGCTGTGTATCTGAGCTGCTGAGTAAGCCTCAGATATTCTTGGAATGTTAATGTTAGGCTTTGACCATGGCAGTCTCACTGACTTCTCCTCTTGTTACAACTCCATTAATGACAAGGAGAGAACTGCTCTGCTCTGCCTGTGCTCTGTGATTTTCTGATGGTGCTAGCAGAGTAACTCTTAACTGCCACTGTGTTATGAAACATAACTGTGAGCTAATCCTGTGCTTACGTTGTGTTTAAGCACGCCATATGCTGAGTTCATGCACAGAGAATCAGCCTCAAATACGTCTGTTATTGGTAGGGCTGTCATAAAAAACATTTGATTTATTTTTGGACTAATTGTTAAAGTGGCTGAATACAGTGTGTTGTCTCCTTTGTGTTGATTATTTTTCAGAGTATATCTATAAAATTCAAAAGAAAAATGCAGCTTTGGAATCTGAAATACTTCCAAAGCTGCATTGTGGAAGTATTTCAGTAGCATTGCAGATGTCAAGTAACATCGGCAATGCTACTTGACATCCTATTGGCTGGTGTTTGCAAAGCAGCCAATCCAGAAGTGCCATGCATTCTGCTTGGATCTGATTGGCTGTACCACCAGGAGTGGAAATAAGGGAAATTGTAAAATTAAGATTCTGTAGTATTGCCATAACAGTTTCTCCTGTGCTTATTAAAGCATATTAAAAAATACTGCGTGTCCAATCTAAGTGACCTATTTTATTTTTATATTATTTTTGAAACCAGCCAATGGATATGAAGAAAGCACCAAAACCTCTAATGGTCTATTTAAAAAAAAAGAAAAAAAAAAGAAAACCTTGGATATGAATGTTGCGTGTCTCAAATATGATCAACCCGAAGTGAAAATGAACAGTGATGAGCGCAACACTGTTACTATTTTAAAAGACATAACATGAATATTCAATATGAATATCAACTGTAATTCTTAACTGTGAGTATTATTTATCAGTTGGCCTGGTCTAAATGTCATTCATTGAGATAGTAGCATTATCTACACAGATAAATGTCTTCACTTAATGTGCACCCTGCATTAAGCCTGACCACACATGGACAAAGCCAGGGCTCCTAAGATATTTTTTATTACTCTTTTTTTATGACATCATGGAGATGTGACTATAAAACCATATTCGGGTCAAGAAGCTTGGCTTCGGTTTTAAACCCCAGTGGTGTAAATGGATATAGAGCCCCCCCAAAAAACAGTGAACTTGCCCTTTTTGCTTTTAGAAGGAGTTTTATTAACTATTGGCTGAAAATTGTGATCAGAGAGTTGGAGAAAAACTCTTGCTGTGACAAGGCAAAATTAAGAATAAGGGTGGTCATCTAAAAATAAAATAGATAGTATTTATTTTTCACAAAAACTTAGATTATTAGATAAAGGAATGATGCTAAAGTAAATTCTGTACAACCAGAAGGTTCTCAGTTTGAATCCGGAAGTAGTCTTTCTGCATGCGTGTGTGTGTGTGTGTGCACTTGTGTTTTCTCCAGGTACTCTGGTTTCCTCCCACAGTACAGTTACATTAATCTATCTCTCTATATTGTCGTCAGCAGTGAGTGTGTTTGCACGGATGTTTGTCCTGTGTGTCTCATGCATCATGTTGTGTTAGATTACCAAACCAAGCAACGCGCTCAAACATTCTATTAAACATCATCTAACTTAAAAAAAAAACTGTCAAACTTCAGAACTCTTAGTTCAGTAACACATTCATTAGTCAGCACGCACACATATATCTGAAATGTTTTGATTATTGCCAAAACAATGGCGATAACCAATGGTGGGTTTTGTTTATATACACAACCCACTGCTGCAGCTGAGCAACTGTATTAGCAGTGCTGGTCAGACTGCGTTCCCCACCAATCAATGGCTGGAGTGTAATGTGCCTTGACCTTCTAGCTTTCTTTCAGCAGCTCTTTACGTATATTGCTGTCTCTCCTCGTATATCACTTGGGCAAATGGCGTCCTTCACCCCGCAGCCTCCTGTCCCCTCCCTTAAAGGCTGAGGGGACATCTTTGCCTCTGCTGTACTCAATTGACAGCCGTGGCAGCTCCCTCACATGAAGGGAGGGAGAGGGGGGAACAAGGCTCACAAAGGGGGAAACGATACAATGAATAATTGTCCTTCATAACATGCCCCGCCCCTCCTTTATTAGCATCAAACAATAATTAACAGGGAACAAGGGGCAATGGAAAATCTGCTTTCCGTTTTCTGGAACAAGGGGGTCAATATGCCCCTCAACCCTTCCCCCGTCCTCACTGTCAAGCAGAAGACATCTCATCGCTCTAAAAACACACTCTTGGCTTATTTATGACACTCGGCAGGACAAAAAGCGGCATTCGTGCTGCACTCAGCAAAAACTGGCCTGGCCGCTTTACGCAGCATTTCACTTCTTTCTATCTCCACGTCTCCCCCCGACATTTCAGTAATGAAGACAAAAAATATATAAATAAATTGTTGTCGTCGGGAGTGGGAGCCGGTGAAAATGAACCTTGTTTAACAGAAAAGTTTTAAAAAAATAGCCCCGGACTGACAGTAACAAAGCCATTTGTGATCAAATTAGCTTTGCACTAAGAGCTTCATTGATCTCACAGCTCATCTGTGCGGATGAGTCCTGGAAAGGCAGCTGGTAATCCAATAGCAGGGATGGGGAAGTGCTTCAAGGACTCCGCTATGTTTACCAACCTATCCCCCCGCACAGACGGCCCGACAAGTCAGCGAACGGCACTCTCCGGACTGATTGGAAGCCTCGGGGCCTTGGGAGCGACGGTGAAATGAATAAGAGCCGCAGCGTGACTGAAACCAAGGTACTTGAAAGGCGAAAGTAATTGCTTTCACCGCAGCTATCATGTAATGAGTAAACAGGATGATTCAAGCAGAGTCTAAACGAGCGCTTAAATGTACTGAGCAGTAACACTGGCGCCCTAATGGAAGCTTCACTTCTTAATCCACATGTAAACTCTACCACAAAATAATGACTATCAATTTAAAGGATCTGGTCTCTCAATGCTGAGTGTTAGCGTTTCAAAACTGCATCATCTTCCAATATACTCTTCCTGCAGTTTAAAATTATCTTCACCAGATGACAGAGGAAGTGCTCGAGTAGTCGGGTTTTTTTCCACTACGGACAGAGATCATTGAACACATGGGTGCCCCTCCCCCACATGTAGCTGCACAGCCCAAGCAAGCTACCTAAAATAAGGCTAGTTCTTTTGCTTGCAATACAGACTGAATTTGGCAATCTGGAAATGCCCTGTTAGATCAAAAACAAGATTTTATTATAGGTATAATATTTCATTGGGCTGCCTTTAGATTTGATTATGACACACATTTTCTGCAGCTTTGTTTCAGTAAGTTTCCACAATATCACAAGATTTATCTCCATCCAGTGTTGCATTAATTTTCACCAAGACCTTGTATTGACCACTGCTTTTCCAGAATATCCCATGGAAGAGGGTAAATCTGGACCAATCAGATCCCAGGACATTTTTACGTCACTCTAGAGCCTAATTTGTATGCTCCCTTTCAAACTACTGGTATAGCCTTTTTTTTCCCCGGTTAGCTCCACTGATTAGTGGCTATCTAAGGCTCCACAGCTGGTCAGTCCCAATCCTTTGACTTCCCTTTGCATTGTTGGTATGGAAATGCTCTGACTTTCAACATTAAACAGCCCTGAGCGTTATGGTTGTTTACTTCAATTTGATTTCAAAATGATTGGCAACTATGATCATTTAAGATTTCTATCCAACCACATTTCATCTCAAAGTTGTTTTTTAACAATGCGTTGGACAGTTCTTAACCTGATTTTAGTAGTTTCTGCAATATTTTCAGATGTTTTCTCTGCTTGATGCAAATTATTTCACCATTCTTAAACAAACCAACATCTTTTCCATGACCACAGGATGTAACTTTCTTCATGGCTGTTTAAAAAACGAGAAGCTACTCATTGAGTCATTGGGGATTAAATAATTTCTTGCCATCTGAAAGGTTATCACCCAAGAAGTACCTATGCAATTGGAGGCTTGTAGCTATCTGCTTAGTTAAATATAGATGGCAATTCAGTGGCAAAAAAACTCACTAAAAGTCATGGGATAGAAACTAAAGGAGCACGACTTATTGTCTTGGTCACACCATTTTAAATTACAGTTGGTACGCTACATGCTAGTAAGGGGAGGACTGTCTTTTTTCAAAGATTTGTGAATATAAAAGAGCTGGCTTCTTTGTTTCCCAAATGTATATTCATCTGGCATCTTTCAGAGCTTTCAATTATTATGATTATTATAATTATATGTCTTAAGCAGAACCAGAAATTCTTGATTTTCTGTTAACAGCAATTAAATTGTGTGTTTACATTTTTGTCTACCTACCATAAAATTGCGTTTTTACTACAAGTTATAATAAAATGAGATGTTCGTACCAACCTGCCTGTGGCTACAGAACACAAAGTGTAATGTGGGGAGAATCATTGAGGGAACATCTGTGTTTACATGTAATAGCTTCTCTGTAGCCAGAACAGACACTAACCTTAGCAATCAATTTTGCATGATGTGAGTGACATGCAACAAGCAGCCAGAGGGCAGAGATCCCATGGCATGAAACAAAGCAAAAGGGCAACTCGTAGTGCCGTTTCCCTCCGCCTCGACGCTAACGCTGTTGTGCATTAAGTGTAATGCTGCAACTACAACAGTGTCGCTTCTCACACACGCATAGACGCACGGCCATAATACATCAAGGATTCATGAGTGAATGCCCAATAACAAACTGAGAGAGTGCATTTCTCTCTCCTTCGTATCGCTGCAGCAAGGAAAAGCAGTGAGGGCTCTTGAGCAGCCCCCAGACAAACCACGAACACGCACTCCTCTCATACCACACTAATAACCTTGGGCTGTCTACCAATGACTTTATGAAAGCGTATGGGCTCTAAATAGAAGCTCAATTTCTCACCAGCACTCTGTAACGGCTCTATTTCAGCCACCCTGTCATTAAATATTTATCTTAGCAGAGTGGCGGATATCAAGGTGATAACCATTAAAAAAAAAACAAATATAGTTTTTTTTTTAAAACCACCTTTTACAAACCATAGCTCTCTCCCACACTGTTGTAACATAAACCTATTTTAGAAAAGGATTATCTACAAGTGTTCCTTTAATCAATGCGAAGAAGAACCGAAGAAATCCCTGAACAACAGTCCCAGAGGAACACCTTCCTCTGAAGCCCTATCAAGAGGAGGATCTCCTTCACCGACAGCAGACTGTGAGTGGGAGTGAGTGTGTTTGAGGATGAAAAGATGTGCTGCTACCTCGCTATGATGTCTTCTCCAACAATCTCAGAACAAAGGCCTGAATTTTGAAGTGGAGTTATGATGGCATGGGGGCTCTTAAGGTCTTCTGTTGCTGTGTGTCCTATTGGTTTCAATCCTTTCTTGTAGGCCGGCTGCTTGTCATGCTCGTGAGATAAGTCACGGCTGTGGGTGGTTGGGTTTACTACAGCAACCGGTGTGCAGCCCTGGTGCCAAAGCCGACAGTCTGTGGGAGGGATTGTGGGTGTTATGGATCACTAGGAGACAGATGTCCAGTTTTGCCCCAAAGCTGAATGAAGCACTAACCCATCCCCACCAAGTATCTGGATGTTTGTAGACTGGACTGCTTTCTGTTGGGATGATCTTTTCTCAGACTTGAGCATACAAGCCAATCTTATCAGCAAATGACTGAGCAGCGTAGTTATTTATGACTCAGTGAAGGGGTGCCAGTCAAGTAGAGACGCAAGGACCAAATCATTCCGAGCCAATACCAACTTCCAGTTTTCGTCAGACCTGCTGACCCCAATTTAATAAACAAGAAAAAATATGCTGCAGGTTCTTTCATGGAGGTAGTAGTTGTGAATTCAGAAGAAAATGCAAGAATGGGGAATATTACATATTTGTTACACTCAAAACACTGCATCAATGTACAAAGAGTTTTGGTGGATTCTTTTAGTTACGATGCTTTTTTAGTTTGTGAAAACAGACAAGGGAAAACTGGCTGATTTTAATCTTTGGCAGGATGAGATTACTAGCACTAACCCTCAATAGGGTAAAGTGGATAGCTTTCTAATGCATTTGTGTTTCTCAAACTAGCTATAAAAGACAATGCAAAATATGAGGGTCAAGAGAACAAGATTATGTGAGAGTTTAGTGATGGAAAAGATTTAACATTTTTAGTTTTTCAGAATCAAAAGCAATATTAAAGAATATGAAACTCAATCTAACAGAGGTATTGTCAGGTTTTAGAAATCATGTCTTGACCAAAATGCTGCCACACTTCACAGTGTTGTTAATCAGTTTGACGAGCAGCGTTTAGTAGCAGACACTGTCAACAAAACAGGGCAACCTAAGATCTACTTACTTCAAAATAAGAGTTTTACTCCAACACCGATATGCTCTATCAAGTTTAAAAGGATGTTCAGTGGACCCCTGTCGAGTTGTGGTGCGGTATTCGTAAATTCATCTATTCAAGCATTTTTATGTGCAATGTGGCTCCAAATGTGTCTATTCTCAGATTTTGTTTTGTAGAGCATATCTAAAATATTCCAAAGAAAATGCAGAATGGGAAGCTGAAATTCCTAGCTGCAATGCAACTCTGCAAACTATTGGCTGGTGTTTGCAAAGCACTGGCCAGCATTCATTTTCTTTGGCACTGATTGGCTGTACCATCAAGAGCAGAAATAAGAAAGACAGTAGATGTCAGCTTCTGCAGTAAAGTAAAGATGGTTTCTAATGTGCGTATTAAGGTACATTTGGTGTTTAAACCATTAAAATAGGCGTGTCTCAAGTATTTACTGATGGCTGATTTTGGCAGTTGGTTGTGGTCGTTCACCCTCACCACTACTGGAGGTCTTCTGCACCTTAATATTCAGGATCAATAATTATTCTTTACATTCACTAGACCAGACAAAATTTCATGGCAACCACAACAAGATGGCGCTTCAAAAGGGAAAATCTATTTTGATGAAAAATATTGTTTAATCTTGGTATCACACACAATGGGCAGATACATACGAAACATTTTTACATGATCCAGAGTATGAAGCTTTCAGTTTCATGAAGAAAAAAGAAGTGGAAAATAGCTCTCCTGCCAGAAGCCATCTAGTATTAGCCAGACTTTACGGGAAAAAAAAAAAAAAAAAAGACACCAGGCGTGACCGAACGATAAAATGCAACTCTGATTAAGTATCAAATCAATTCTGCAATTACCCCTTAAGAGCAGATGACTGGCAGGGGAATGGTACGACTGTCTTCCATGAACACAATGAGATCTTCTGCTGTGCTCCAGTAAGCAGAATCAAGCCCTTTGAGCATCTGTTGTCTTTACCTCACCCCCTCTTTGTTTTAGCGTAGGCTGTCACAGTTAATGATTTCCTCAAGATTTCCATTTACCGTGTAGCATTTGCATGCGTGGAGTGCGGCGTGGAGCAGGTACGTGAAACAACACGCTTACATCCAAGGCGTAGTCAAAGAGCGATTGGGCAGCGCTTAGAAATTTCAGTATCAGCATACCGCCTTACAGTTTCTGCTTGTTTACATATCTGGATTGTGCAGTCATCCCTTCCAGAGAGAATCACCGCCAGCAAAAACAATTACACCTCCTCCCCCTACCCCCTTCTCTTTTACAAGCACAAGCCTCTCGCTGACTGCTTCGCCTCAGCTTGACAATCAAGCCCATTAGATCTTTCTGAGAATTAATGCTGGTTAACTTAAAGCACTGACACAAATCAAGAATAGTCATTAGGCTGTCTTTTTAGCATGAAAAAACAGGAATGATTTGCCGGTTCAGAGAGATCATCTCCCTACATGGAGCCCGGGGCAGCTTTTGCTGTCTACCTCATTATTTTTCAGAAGAACAAGGGCGCTGATGAATCCTGTTGGATTAAATGAAAGGTTGTCTTATTATGACCTGGCTTACACGCAGCAGCAGCCGCCGACTCCTGTAAGCCTGCTCTCCTCGGCAGACAAAAGAAAACGAAGCAACTCGCCAGCACAATAAATATATAGATAAATCACACTCAGCCGAGCTGCGAAAATCAAAGTGAAATAACTGGAGTACATCACTCCCACGTTGCTGTACATTCTTGCTGCGAGAAAAGCTGTCAAGCTTTTTGTGGATACTGAGTAGACGTGTGCCGACCGTACAGCATAAGTGATTAAAAAAAAGACATTAATTTCTGCTTGGAGAACATTTTTCCAGATGTTCGACTCTGTGTTGCTTCATTACAGAATAAGACGAGGTGGATGCTGTGGTTTTTTTCTCTCTCCCCCATTTAGGTTGCCAGGACGACAAAACGCAGAATCACCCACACAACTAATCAAATGACAGGGTGACAAGAAGTCAATATTGTCTCATTGTGGGGACAAGCAATGTTTGTGGATGGTTACAACTAGCGCTTCAAGGCTTTGACTCGGGAGCATCATAATGTGCCAGTCTTCGTGCGGCTGATGAGACCAAATGAAGATGCTGCATTAAAGGGAGAGCCTCCATCAGGCAGGGTCTCATTTACCAGCTCAACTGACTGTGTCTCGAAGAGCATGCGCCGCTTGTTGTGAAACAGCTGCGGGTCGTCAAAGACAAAAATGTAATTGCACCTTGATCTGTTGAGGTTTGAGGATAAACAACTCGCTCCGAGAGCAGCGAGAAGAGTGTATTAACAGAGAAACCTGAGTTATTAGGAGAAATTAGAGAAGCACCAAATGCCATCCGCTCAAGAAATCCAGGCTGGACCCATTTTGAGCCAATTCCTTTGGGCTCACTTCTCATCTTTAAAGGAGTTCATTTTTTCTTCTTTTTTTTTTAAATAAGGAAACCTGACAATTAGCTTTGCTATTCAGTACATCTTGTAAAACAAAGACGAGGGGAGTGGGGGGGAGAAATACTTGAAACAAAATGGAGCACACATCATCTCTGCAAGCCTGGTTACACACAAGTGAGATCAATGGGCAAATTTATCAGCAAATATTACCATTCGCCGCCTGGCAAGTAATCATTAAGGAATGGCACTGATGAATTATTCATCGGCTAATGTATAATTCAGACTTAACAGCAGATTCTATGCATAAATAAAGCGGTGGTACATTTAAACACATTAAATGTTTACTTGATAAAATAGGATGTGAACGCGCAGCGTGAATACTTCCCTCAGTGATGTCGTTTGATTGCCACTCTCCCGTGGATGCGGGGCTGAAAGGTTGACACCTGAATACAGGTTATGGAGACAGAACGTGTGATCTGAACCAAAACGGCCTTCTGGGTGGGGTTCACAGAGGGACGGGGAAAAAAATATAGCCCACCCTGAATGGTTTTAAGTAAGTAAAGATCAGGATTGGTGAATAAAACTAAATATGACAGCCATGCAGTAATTTAATTTTCTGGCACATGATGATTTATGTTCTGTCACTATCTCCCTCAGACATCAGTAGTGTGTAACCCTCATATTGAGAACGCGAGGCTAAAAGGAGAGTCAATGGGGAGGAGAAAAAGTAGAGAAGCACCAATTAGATTTTATAGATACCTTTTTTTTTAAACCAAGAATATTTACACATGTAAAAATACAAACGTGTTTCAGGCTCTATAACACCAATAGCAGTTTGACAGAAGATCAAGAAATTACAAGATGCCCCGAACCTTTATAAATTTTTTATTAAACTTACAAAGATGTCTTTTAAAGTTCATTTGGCCGGTTGATCCATTGTTGATTCATCGACGTAAAATTGTTAATCTTCTTGGTTTGAATAAGTTCTGGATCACAGTCTTCTCAATGTTGAACCAGCACATGGTCTTCCATCTAAATTTCCATATATTCCTTTAAATATACAGTACATATAAACATATTTATTGTTTGTTAGGTTTGTTTTTAGTCTTGCTGTCATTTTCCTGGTTTCCCCACGCGTTGTGAGTTTTGTTCTTCCTCTTGATTTTTTCTATCCTTTACAATTCTGACAGCCCGTCTGCTTTGCTGTCTGAACTAGATGCTATCAGACCGTTAATTTTATAAAATATAAGGGGAAGATCCCATATCCTACTATGAAGCATACCTGCTCTTATTAAGATTAAAATATCAAGATGCAGAACAGGTCGAAAGAAGACAAAAATAAGTCATGTTGCATTTAATGAACAAGAAAAAACATCAGATTTTTCAGTATTTCAAATGTCAATCACTGCTCAGGTCAGATTAAGGGACTGACTGTTTCACAGGTATAATTCTATAAGAAAAAAAACATCCAGGGATCTGATGGAGCTTAGAGCAGGGCGTATCCACAGAGAACACTATTTATGACTGAATTAACAAGGACAGACACCCCTCACCCAACCCCCAACCTAACATGTGAGAAAACGGCCCTCTGATGGGCTCAGCTGCTTTAAACGTGTACAGACACAGATGATTGGAGAGGTGGTTTTCAATTACCCCAATTCCTAACTCTCCGCTTGTTCCTGAGGTTTATTTTAATTAAAGATATCGTCCCCCTCCTGCAAAACGGTCTGATTTTTCTATGAACACTGAAAGCTCCATTTCTGTAGTCACCCACCAGAGGGTACTGCCTCCTTAGCAGTTGCTACCATTGTTACCATGTCCATCTGTGGCTAAAGTGCTCTAAATGCCTCGATGGACTATTTGCAAGGACAATAGGTCACGAAGTGCAGATAGAGCTTGCTCCATTTAGAAATGAAACCCGTCTACAGTCTCAAAAAAGAAAAAAAACTGAAGAGATTTCAAAACCAGGGGTGAGTTTCTAGAAAAGGGGGATGGATGGAAGTGGTGGAGACAATCATTGAGTCTCCTCAATGATTCCCCACCTGGCTTTTTGACAAAAACCAATCAATCTGGTTTTTGTTTGTGATCTAAAAATAGATTTTTAATGAGTCTGTATGCTTTCATTCATGTTGGATATTACAAAAACAACAGCGTCGAGCCGTTGTAATTACGACGGACGACAACAGAGACATCCAGTCTATTACCCCAAATGGAAACGATAAAGACCCCGGCAGACTTTCTCATTAGGGAGAAAATGAGAAGAAGCCTGGCGACGCTGCATCAAATGCAACTCAGCGTTCTGCGATTCCTCACACGTTAGATCATTCTGTTTAAAACAACAACAACAACAACAACAACCTCAAAGTGTTATTCTGCCACCCAGCCACTGCCTTCATCCTGACATGGGGGAGGGAAAAAGGGGGAATAGTGCAATCCCAGTGAGGGCCATCATGCGAGCAGATTAAATAATGTTTTTTCAATGCCCTGTCAAACATCGAGCCAACCTCTGCGGAGCCAGACAGCCGTTGCACGGCGTCACACTATGAAACGTCTCTTCCCCTCCGCATGGTCAGAAACAGCCTCTTTGATCCTGATATCTCCTCTCTGATTCCTCAGAGGTGACACTCGTACGCGCGCCCCGTATGTGAGCTGCATGTTTACTAGCGCTCCGTACCTTGTCGGAGGCGAGGCTCGTGTTTGTGAAGCAGGGGTGACTCACACCGCTGCTATGTTTCTCTCACTCCCCCCCCATTGGTTTACATGAATCAACAATGCCGACTGTGGACTTGGACCTCACCGATCAAATTCCACACTGGATTTAATTTCCCACAAAATGCTGGAGCGAAGCTCTGCAAATAGAGATGATTGAAATGATACAGACAGATGTGTGTGTGTGTAAATTAAGATTTAGGCTGTCGTATTCTCCTCTGAAAGCCGTTGCACTACGAAACGCTCGGCACTCTCGAGCCATACAAATCCCACGGTGCAAAACAACTCAAACTCCTGTATACAACTCCATTAAGAGGGCTGACCACTTCCTCTTTCATTCAGTCCACAAGTAGTGAAACTAAATGGATATCCTAATCTCTGGGGGGGAGCGGAGGAAGAGGATGCCATTTCTAAAATGAGTTCAAAAGGACGAGCTATGCAAGTTTTCCCATGTGGCAGGGCAGCCCGAGATTATGATTACATGTTATCCAGATGAAGCTGCAGCTGGAATGATTTCTGTCACACTGTTAAAAGTGTTTAAAGATAGCAGAGATTAAGTCTTTAAAAAAAAGAAACACTCATGCAGAAGCCATGGGCTGACAATAACGGCAGAAAATACATGCATTAGATTTTATTTCACTTTTATAAAAAAAAAAACCTTTATAGTCCCCCCCGAATGCAGGAAACACCCAATGATGATGTGGAAACTTAAAAAAAACAAAAAAAAACATCATCATTGTGCTGCTTTCACACAGTCATTCAGCAAACACCATTCAAAACTACATCTGGAAAGCGGCTAGCAGCATGTGTGTTAAATAAACAGCAATCCAAAGCAACCTGGCTAAATAAATGTAACATTTAACACTATTGTTACCGTGATTAATCAGTGTTATTTCATATTACAGGCAGGTGCAATAATTATTGCTTTTCGGTTGTATATAAAAGTGATTAGATCTGTTTACTTTTTGTGTTTTAAAAACCATTGTGAGTAACCAGAGTCTTTTCACTCAAGCTCATCATCCAGTGAGAATCATGTTCTGGCAGATGACTGCTCCAAACATTAAAACCAGCTGAGAGCATCATACATTACACACAATTTCCATTTATTTTGGTTTTCCTCGCTTGGGACAGTCCAGTCCTATGATAGATGACTGATTAGTATCACTCATCACACCAACACAAATATAATCAAACACTAGCAAACGGATAACATTAATTGGAGTGCTATAACTTTTCCTTACACCAAATTATGAGTAGGACTTAAAATAACTTCAAAATTGTCAAATCTAAAAGACCTTATATAAATGTCCCCATATTATATGGTGCTAAGTTCCTCCATTCTGTGTCTGAAAAATTCATTTACAAAACGCACCAAATTCATGTCTATATGAATTTTAACGCCGTGTGAGCGCTCACACTTTTAAACTGAGCCAGAAGGAGATGATCTTCTATTAACCTTTCATAGCCTGTAATGTAATATTCATTAATGAAGAGGTATCCCCCTGGAAACCCATAAATCGTCCAATCAGAAGCCAATAAAACAAACAAATACTGTAGATGGGAGGAAAATATTAGTTCCCCCTGTTAGTAAAGCAACATCTAAGTTCATTAGACAGCAGGGATTACTTTTTATCTGCCCCACTGTCCACACACCAGGTGGATTTAGTGGGTGATGATCATTTTGATCTGTTATTTCTTACATTTTAAATGGTTTCTTTCTTTTTCAATAAACATTTCAATATAATAAATTAGGTTGACACAATTTTTGTCAACTAAGGATTTAGTCATTTCCTGTAATCCACCCATCGTCAAGACTCCAATACATAATTAATACCAGCAGGAGAAGAATTTGGGAGTTATTTCGGTTTGATCAGAAGTCACAATCTGTCATAGTTCATAATAGTCTGAATACTGAACCACAGAGAGGAGTAAAATGATACACAATGGTTCCAGTAAACGGGTGCGAAACAGTTTTTATGGTAACTGAAGAAGACCGAGGTTGAAACGGTAAAGCCTGAGTACGCAGTAGCACAGGTGCAAATTGATCTGGAGCCATCAGAGGCACACAGAGAAAAGCTAACGATGCCTTTTCCTACTTGGAAGCTCAGCTCAACAACACAGTGTGACGTGTTCTCATCCACATGACTCCGAAAAGGTGTGTAAACTATGAAGAAGAGGACAGGCAGAGAATCCCAGCCTCTCATTGTCTTTATTGAAACATTCATCCCACTCAACCTGGATTACTCACATCTGAATCATCAAAAGCAGAGGTCACCTCTCGGCTAATAAAGGAGCATTAAAAAAAAGAGAGAGAAAGAGACAATAAAGTGGGAATAGAGGAGATTAGCTCGTAGCAATTAGCAGAGCAATATTCTAGACTATTTAATAATGAGGCAAGAGTTTAGGAAGCAGCCGTTTTATTTGAAAGAGTTAACCACTTCCTCTTTGTCTTCATTTGAATCTCTGTCAGGTGGAAAGCTGCCTTTGTGTTTATGACTCCATACACAACATGGATCTGTTTACAGTTAAGTAAACAAGCCCACCTCCCTCTTCCCAGCGACTCGAAAACACCAGATAAGCCGTCTTTTAGACAAATAACTGTAGACTGCGCCTAAATCCTAAGCTCCTAAAACACACACCCAAACACTTACATACATCTATATCCCTCCAGCCAACCGTCCCTTCCTCCCTCCTGCTCTGTTCAACAACAGACTAGGACCCCCACCATCACCAAGCACACACAAACAGAACGAGAGCTGCATGTGCTTATGCCAGAGTTCATAGCCTCTGGGGTTCAGAAAGGGAGGGGTGGGGGGTTCAAGTTAATTTGGCCCTTCAACAGTTTGGATCTTTTTGAAGCTGATCTCACACCCACACTTCCCTAGCCACATTAAAAAGAAAGAAACCGAGCTATTTTCCATCTTTACAATGTTATGACACCAGAAAACTCAAATTGATAGTCCCATTCATTAAGAGGGCCCTCACCCTGGGTGGGGGAGGAACAGGGGAGCACTATTGCTGCTACCCTCCTTATTTTCTTCCATTCCCGTTTTATTTACCTGAATGTGTCTTAAGGACTTTCTTAAATCAACCACATGTAGGCAAAAACAAACAAACAAACAAAACAAAAAAATTCATTCAATATGCGAGAACATGCGTGCCCAATTAAATTTCAGGATCTGACAGAAAACTTTTATTTCAAAGGGAATGAGAGACGAGTGACTCTGTAAAGAAATGTGGTTATATGACTCTAGGAAATATTTACTAGCACAATCACTTTAATGGTGATTTAATGGTTTCTTTATAGTTACAAAAGTAAGAGTCAGAAGGGATTATATAACTATGCATAGATAAAAATGAGCAGCGTTTAGATTTGGACGTTTTGTGGCAATGTTTTGTTTGGTTGTTTGTTTTGAGGAGGGTGATTTGGAGTCCAAAATTATTCATACTTCTTACAGATTTAGGTTCAAAATGATTTTTTTATTAAATAAAATACTTTGTTTCTGATTAGAAATGAGGCAGATTCACCTATCATCAAAAAGATAATAGTTGAATTTAAAGTGTCAGTTTTGTTTTTATTAACATTCCAACAAAAAAGTAATATTTGTACCCTCCTCAATTAGAAAAAGGAAACCTTTTAGTGCCAATTAAACCCAGCGTTGTGCATGTTTCCGCTGGTGTTTTAATTATTTAGCCTTAGCAAAGAGCTCCAAGTCTTTGAGGTTGGAACGTCTCCTTACCATCACCCTAATCTTTAGCTCCTTACAGATTCTCTTTGATTCAAAAAACGTTAACATTACACCCAGTCAGAAGAAACATTTTGGTTAAGTAAAAAAAAACCCCGACTATACCTAAATCTGGCAGAGTGGGACTAATTCAATTTGTCTTTTTAACCTGCATGCATGACCCCAAGTTTAATTTAACAGACTTTTAATACTTTGGTGAGACTGTTTTGACAACACTTTCTGCAAACATACCTCCTTTAACGCCCTTTAAAGTAGTCCTGAGGGCAGAGAGGTCGTCATGCTTACCTCATTCTGCACACAGAACAACCTATCAGTTATTAAAACGCTATTACAGAGTAGCCAGGTCAGAGAGGGAGCTCCACAGTCTACAGCCAAGTTTTACAACAATGCGGCCAACTTTCAGCTCCCCAGAGCACTCAAAACATTTGACTCCAGGTCACTCACGCTTCCTCCTCCGGGTATAAACAAATTTAGGAAACTTCTGACTGAAACTACAAGTGTTAACCCGGCCATCACCCACACATTGCTCCACCTTCCTCAAAAAAACTATCCTGCAATCTTTTTCTTTTCTTTTCTTTTCTTTAACTCACCCGCCAGTCTGCTGATTCTTGGGAGTCCCAAAGACCGCTGCAAACAAATTGAAAAAAAACAAACACGATCCTTGACCCGCGGAATATGGTCAAAAATCCAAGAACCGGCGAGAGACAAGGGGAAGCTGGACACTTTGTGTGTTTTTAAATCCCGTGTTTAAAAAAACAACAACAACAAAAAAAAAACCGCAGCCCGCACGGGGGACAAGAGGGGCTCACGCAGGCGAGTAGTACTACTTGCTTCAACAAAAGACGGTTTCACTTCACCGCTAGACTGCTCACGTCCGAAATAACCGAGGAAACGGGCGCTGCAACGCTCGCTCGGCCGCCCTCGGAGCCGCTCCTGCCGCCTTCGGCCGCGCTGTGGTCGCCGTCGATGATAGCGTCCACATGAAAAGTAGCACGGCGCTTGTTCCGAGCGGTAGGAAACCAGCGAGTTCTCCGTTAACAGGCTCTGCTTCCTTTTTCCACACACACACACACTCACACACCACACACACATACACGCACACTGCTCCCCCCGTCTGTTCTCCCTCTTTCCTGCACACACACACACACACACATTCACTCTCCCTATCGCTCCCTTCGTCTCTGTATGCCCTCCTCCTCCTCTTCCTCCGCCACCTCCTCTTCAGCTGTTCAACAGACGCATCCACATGGCTGACCTAGTCTTTCTTTATCCACACACTAGTGAAGGAGAATTACACCGAATGGACTTTTGTTTTGTTTTTTTTAAATGGAGAAAAAGCGGAAAAGACGCAGAGTGAAACAAAAACATGGAGTGGATTTAAAATAATTGTCGGGGACAAAAGGGGTGGAGGTGGGGGGAAGCCAATGGGGTTGATTGATGGGGAAGGGCTGCGTGCAACTGCACGAGGCAAAGTGGCCTGGTCGACCATCATCATCATCATCAGCGGATCAATGATAACGCTTATGGTGAGGTGACCAGATTTCCAAGACTAAATCTGGGGACATTTCTCACTCGGAAATAAAGAAGAAGCAAAACTGGGACATATAAGTTTACATATTTATGAACATGTAAACATTAAAAACCAAATATAAAAGCAGGTACGTGTCTCTCCACACAGTGGTAATATTAATATTGACTAGGAAATTCCTGAAGAAATTGAACCGGGGCCTGCCAAAGTGTCGGTTTGGACCCAGCGGTCTGATGCTAAAAATTAGCATCGCTGCTAAGCTTAGCTAAATGGTGGTCAATAGTCTGTGGAGAGTCACAAGCATGTTAGCTAACATGGACTTGCACCATTCAGTATGTTAAAATGGTTGTACAAGCTAAAATTAGCCAAAAATGTTAATGTAAGCCTAAAAATGCTGTCAGTAGCATGTGGGGTATCATTTGAATGTTTTCTTACATTGACTTGTTACATTCAGTGTCCTAAACATGGCTAATAAGTAAGAAAAATAGCTGAAAGCTTATTTTAGGGAAAAGGCTAATGCTAATTGCACCGCTATGGTTATCAATCCTCTGCTAACTGTCATGTGTGTGAGAGACAGAGGTGGAGAAAGAATTCTATCTTTGTGAGACAACCAGTCAGTATTTATGTAAAAAGCAGTCCGAGCAACTCCTTCCCGTTTGGGAACCGAGAGATGTATTCAAAAACCGTTTGAAGAGCATGAGAGGCCTACGTATTTGTCGTCTCAGATAGTCCAGCGATTCATATCTCACTCACAGCATTAGCAGTGATGAGAGAAAAATGATGTGCGTAGTTCACAAATTTTTCAGGAATACATGGAAGTCAATCTGGGAGAGCATGTAGAAATCCTGTCCCACTACTTTGCTCTGAAGCACCTTGACAGAAAACCGTAAGCCCTAGAGAAATTTCGAAAACATTTTACCGGAGCAGGCAGGCGTATCAATGTCATGACCGAGTTCGACTGTCACTGCTCTCCTTATGCATTGCTATGGGCAGGCCCCAATTAAGGAATAATTTATTTGTAAAATGACAACATAGGTTTGCTTCAACTGAGAATCGAACCAGGATCCTCCGGTTTTTAGGCTTTCGGTGAACTACACCAATATTCGGCTGGCCTTGAGTTGGCAGGCAGGGATACTCACCACTATACTAACGAGGAATGCCGCGAAAACAGCGGTTGTAGCGTCGCTTTTATTAAGTCACGCTACTGAATGGTACTGCACGCAAAATGCAAGTGTTTTAAATGGCTGTGGTTCTACTTTTTACTGTTTATGTAAAACAAAGTTGTTGTTTTCTCACTGCGTTGTCTTAACATGTATAACACTTAGTCTGCTGAAGTCAAATACAATTAAATCAGTCAAATGACAAAAATGGGCCAATTTAAAAGGACAGCCAGATGCAGTTCTCTTTTCCCATTAAATGTTATTTCTCTATAAAAGTATTCTGTGTGAAGGAAAATAAAATTAGCAGTTTTGTATAGAAGCAGAAAACTAACTGCAATACGCTTTACATAATCGGAAATAGTCTGAAATTAGTTGTTTTTATAGTTTTGTTTAAAACAAATTAAGATTAAAACTGCTTTATAGCTAATGGAACAGCGCTAACAGCCTGAAGTAGTTAGCTTCAGGGCTGAAAACACTGAAGAATTACAAAGTTACCAAACACAATAGGGTTAAATTGATGCCATTAAACCCCAAAGAAGGAAAATGTATGTTAAACTTACTTTCTCCACATGAACGACATTTTTCCAACCAGAAACCCCTCAGTCCGTCTCCAGCATGTGCGCCAATCTCTTAAAGATGGCGACGGTCCACACGGAACTTACTACTATTCGTTTTAGTTAATAACTTTGTTTTTAAGTTTCTGATAATAGAAACAAAGAAGAAATATATTTTTCAGATATTTAAATCCTGTTAGCAATTTTTTTTTTGTTCCTGCGTGACTCTTTAAGCCTTATGGTCCAAACCTTCTCAGTTATTAGCTGAAGGAGTCTTGGCTAAAGAGCTGTGAACTGTATGTAACCACCTTGGGGCTAAGCTGCTATCTCGTCCATTGGCTGTTAAATGTTGTGTCCTGTATTGAACCAATACAGGACGCGATTTGTTCCGCGTTTGTTCCGTCATGCAATGGGCATGTCCAGTAGACATGCCCATTGCACACATATCAACACTAAGTGTATGCCATTAAAGTCGGGCTCGTTTCTGGTGAGAGTTGGACTCCGCCAGGGCTGCCCTTTGTCACCGATTCTGTTCATTACCTTCATGGACAGAATTTCTAGGCGCAGCCAAGGTGTTGAGGGGATCCAATTTGGTGGCCTTAGGATCGCATCTCTGCTTTTTGCGGATGATGTGGTCCTGTTGGCTCCATCAGGACGTGATCTGCAGCTCTCGTTGGAGCGGTTTGCAGCCGAGTGTGAAGCGGCCGGGATGAGGATCAGTGCCTCCAAATTCGAAGCCATGGTCTTGAGCCAGAAGTATCTCGGGATCCTGTTCACGAATGAGGGAAGAAGGGAGCGGGAGATCAACAGGTGAATCAGTGCAGCATCTGGCGTGAAGCGGGCGCTGTACCGGTCCATCGTGTTGAAGAGAGAGCTGAGCCAAAAAGCGAAGCTCTCGATTTACCAGTCGATCTACGTTCCTACCCTCATCTATGGTCATGAGCTTTGGGTCATGACTGAAAGAACGAGATCATGGATACAAGCGGCCGAAATGGGTTTTCTCCGTAGGGTGGCTGGGCTCTCCCTTAGAGATAGGGTGAGAAGCTCAGTC
>CAEFZX010001020.1:0-25043 GCA_903066825.1 Alfaro cultratus | reverse complement strand
TAATTGTAGGATGTGAGCGAGAGGTGCAATCAGCGAGTAACGTTTTTAAGTGGATTCACACAAAGTGTCAAGGACGACACGCTGCAAGCAGAGACTTGCTCTCTGGTTTTATCTTGGCGGTGAGCATTGTGTTTTGAAACCCCAGAGTGCCAACGAGATAAAGCCTCAGTCTAAACTGAGGACAATCTGTTTCCATCGGTGACAACGGATGATACAGTTTCACCTCACACTCTGCCAGACGTCTGTCGGAACCTGCCTGAGCCACTGTTTGCTTTTAACTCTTCACCTCAGCTGAACATGACTTTCTTCACAAGATATGTGAGGCCTATGCGGATGTTGACCTTTCTTCATCTTCATGCGGCACATTTCTCAAAACGCTAGCAATGACAGCGCTGTCGTGTTGCCAGAGCAACTTCTAGTGTTGTACGCTTTATAAGGTACTTAGATGAATTTTCTCTTGCAATAAATCTTTTGACAAGAGAGGAATGCAACATTCCTCCAGGCAGGGATGTCATTCTTTCACTTCCTGTAAGACAGTGGTTCCCAAAGTGTGGGGTGCGCCCCCTATGGGGAGTGCAGTGCCATTGCAGGGGGGCTGCGGGAAGCAGCATGGATGAATAAAAAAAAGTTACACAATAGTGTTTCACTGTAAAGATGGTTTGCAGTTTGTTTTGTTGCAACCTGAAGTGTGAAATAAACTTCAGTGGAGTTTGAAAACAAAATATGTGAATAGGTTTATGTCTGGTTTAATGATGTGTGTGCCCAGTTGATTTTTTGATTCTTTGGGGGGGATTTTATTGTAATGCATAGGAGGGCCCAGAAAATCTTTGGGAACCACTGTATTAATACAAGAAGGGTTCATTGCTGCCGTAGCATTGGACTTGTGTTTTACGGCCTTGAATTCTCGTGCTTCCTGGTGCTTTTAAGCACTACGCAGTCCTTATATAATAAAAGCAAGAGCTGTTTGCATTGTCAGCAAAAGAGACAGGAGTATTTCCAGTGCGGTTGGACTCCGCCTTGCCTGGCGCTTTTCTCTGATCCTCTCCTTGGTGCTCCTGGACAGGACCTCGGGGTGTAACCATGGGGAGCTGGGTGACTGGTTAGGGAACATTATGGTCGGGTTTTTTGAAAATGATGTGGTTCATCTTCAAGCCACGGCTCTTGAGAGGAAGGATTTTGGGATTTTTTTTGGGTGAATATGTAACCATAAATTACTTATTCAATGTGAGCTAGATGTGAGATAGTGGCTGAAATTTGGCCTTTTCTCCTTTGTACTCTCTAACAACCAACCCACAGAAACGTGGATAAGCTATTAATGCTATCAGGCTCTTCCATTAAGCTTCCTGGACTACAGAGATCACGTGACCCCTCAATCTGACCACAGAAGTAGAGGAGACTGTCCAGATTCTGGCATATTGTTAAGGTTCTGAGGCAGTTTGGAGTTAAAGGGGTGGTCGTCGTCCTTTCTTCGCCTCTTTCTATGGGGTTTCCATAGAAAACACAACACAGCCTCCCTCAATTTACACAAGGACTCAGAACTGGATTCCCTTCCTAATGCCAGAGATTTTATCTGGGGACCTGCAGGACTTGCACTACCACCCAAGTCACTGCCTTGTCCATGTTTAGAGTAACAGAGGCCTACGAGGTTCTATATGAAGCATCCATTGTTCATACTTGCTTAGTGAGATGAGGGGAACTGGTGCCTATGTTCAGCGGTCCTTGGGCGAGAGGCAGATTAATATCTGAACAGGACAAATAACTATTAACACACACACTCACACCGTAGGGCAATGATGGCGATGGTAAGAGTTTGTCTTGCAATCATTGGGTTGCTGGTTTGATCCCCGCTGATGTGTGAATGAGTGCAAGCCTGAATGTAGTGCAAAGCGCTATGTAAATACGGGCCATTTCCCATTCTTACCATTTAGAGTGTCCAATGAATCTAACAGTCATGTTTTTAGACTGTGGGAGGAAGCGGGAGTCCCCAGGGAGAACCCACGCATACACAGGGAGAACATGCAGAAACCCAATCCTCTTTACAGCAAAGCTACACTGCTAACATCCGCACTGCTGCGCAGCCCGAGGTGAGACGTGTTGCCCACAAAACACATGAATGTGAAACATTAAGAACAACAATAAGTAAATACAAAAACTTTATGACCTCAAAGATGTTTTTTTTTTCCTTTGTGAATACAGATGAATTCACAAAGTAAACATTGTGCCAACCATCCTGCTTTATGCTCCTCTGTGACGGAGTCACAACCAGATGGTTGTCACTAATTACTTCTGCAGAGAGTGTTAAATGGTAATAGGAAATGTCTCCGCTTTAAGAGAAATGACAAACTTGTCAAGTACGTTGTGATAGTAGCTTAAATAGACCTTGAAGTGCGCATCCGAGAGGTCCACAGACGAAACAGTCATGGCTTTGGGGCTCAGCCAGTGCAATATAAATCTGCCTTTTTATCCTTTTTTTTTTACCATAACAGCACACGGCTTCGCTCGATCTCTGCTTCTGGTGTCGTCTGATTGTGGAGTCGAACGATTCGAATCGGGGCACATTTATTAACGCGGCCGTTTCTCACGGGAAACGGTGTCTTTGAAAGCGAGGCTCGTGTTTGAGGCGCGGAGCTCATTTCCAACAAATCAAAGGCCCTCTTATGTTCTTAGTAGTAATTAGCGCAGACGAATGGTGTTCAGGATGCAGCCAGGGAATGTGGAGGCATCGGCAAAAAACAAGAAGTCCAGTCCCAGCAGTTCACTGTCCAGATCTTTCATCTAATCTGCTGTAATAACAAGCAGCTATATAACGAGGGGTTGAAGTCGCAAGTCGTGGGATTTTCATAGTGTCTTTAAGATGCAGAGGAAATAATGAGCAGTTGTCTGAAGGAGGTCAGTCACTGCAGAATCTAAACACCCATCTTTTACTTATTTATTTTTTTGTCACAAAGCTATTCTTGGACTTCTGTTTTTGGTCTCAGTTCCTGCAGTGGTGACTCACCGAGTCCAGCAGCATTTTCCTGTCCACTAAACAACCCCAGTGATTAAAGAGCGAGCCTCCCTGGCTTAATAAGTGACTAATCCCGCTGCCCTTTCAGTTTGTCAGTTCAAACAGATGAGCTAGCAGGTCAGGGACGCTCATCCAGGCCAGGTTGGTGGTTGCTGCCGAAGTCCGACCGCAGCAGACTGAGACCGGTTGAGAAATGATGCCAAGAATTCAGGAGCTATCCCAGGAAAAAAAAAAAGACTTTTCCTTTGAAAAGCCTTTGACGTGTGGCTGATAATGTGCTGTTGGTAAAATAAAAGTGTGCCGTAAACATTTAGGTGTGTAACAGCTCTAAACGACGGCTTCTTCAGTATCTGAGGAGTCATGTTGTCCAGCGTCTTGCTGCTTTTGTGTCGATGCTGCGGCCAGAGACCTGAGTCTTTCAGAACAAAAGACCTCAGATAAAATCAGTGCTCACACCTTTAGCATCCAAAGACAGGATATTCTGACACAAGTCATAGAGACTCACTCCCATCTATTTTCTGTACCCACTTGATGCTTTTAGTGTCAGGTCCAGATTGGTTTCCAGTCACGCTAGCGGCTGTATAAACACAGCTCTGAAATTGAGTTTAGATTTTAATAGAAGTACATAAAATGAAATCGATTTTCATATTTATTTGTACTGCTCCACTTATGGTTCAGTGTTATTGTTAGGGACTTTCCAAACGAAATGCTAAGCTAGTCTGGACCACACTATGCATCCATACAACTATAGCTTTGTGTGTGAAGTTTAAATTGTTTTGTTGTGATATTTTCTTTGTATTGAAAGGTAACAACAGATGGCAATAATACCATAGTTTCCTGGTACTCCAGTATTAATTAAGCTAACTGCTCATTTAGCCTCCATGTCGTTTGCTCACTTCTGTTTGTTTCCTTAAGAGTGACTGGTGTTGTCATGGCCGGAAATATTTCCAAACAGTCACATTTGCGTTTCCTTTGCAGTAAGAAAGAGAAATAGGCAATATCTCCTGTTACTTAGACAGCTAAGTAATAGTAAACAGCAACAGGTGCAGAGGAGCAACGCTGTATTGTTCTGTTCTTTATACAGCTGGAGAAAATGCTGGTCACTTTGGAAATCTTTGGTGAGATTTTGAAGAAAAAAAAAACAAAAAAACAGGATTTTATTCTGTTTCCCTTGTAGTTAAATTTCATCCTATGACTTCAAAATAAATACAAAAAATCATAAATTGGTTCATATTTTAAATGAGCCACGTTTACTTCAAAATCACTCCACGTATCTAGAATATCTTTTCATGTATTTTGATGATACCGATAATGAGAACTTTACTTCCATAGGTAAGTTATCTACAGTTCATAACCTCTCCGTAGAATCCCGCTTCAAAATTGCAAAATATCCTTTTAAACCATTTTTATCTGTTAGCATAATCCATTTTCTTCATGATAAAATAAAATTAAAAAAAAGCCTAATGGCAGAAACATGAAGCCTAAACGTACATGAAGCATGTTGGCGATAATAAATACATCCAAGGCGAACCGGCCCATCTGTTATTGTCATTTCTCACAGTATTATTCTTAACGCCCCACACTCCCAGCAGTCAGCTGTGCCACAGTGACACATTTAATCTACATAAATCATAAGTGAGGCTAAAACCATCCATTACTCACACGGGAAGTTGACAGACAATAGCAATTGGTTTGAAGAAAAGGGGGGGACGACTTGAACAGAGTTCAATTGTCACAGGAGATAATGTTTCATCTCTTTTTACTGCACAGCAGTGAGTGACCTCTCACCCCTGCTGCTCCTAAATCAGTGGCTGTGATGTGGATCACATTCTTGGCTGTTTACGTTCCCCCCGTCCCCACTCTCTTTTTGCCAAGCGCTGCTGCCACCAGCCTTTTACACCTGTCCTGTCACGTCTTCAGAAAAGAAACAGCGGTACTTTTTTGTTGTGTGTGAACAGAAAGACGTTTGTGTGGCGCATGGGTATGTGTGTGACGAGACAGGAGATTAATGCCCAGGCGTACACATGGATTCACGAAACGTCTGCGTGCACACACCTACGTGGACGGCCCACACAAAGTGGCGCAGAAACCCGGTAAGACGCTCATAATTCTGCACGGAGCTGTCAGCCCGTCAGACGGGTGAGTTATGGAGCCGCTGGATGCGTCTGAACACGGAGGGAAAGATTCCATTGAGGTACGGAGTGATAAATGAGGAAGATGTGAGGAGTGGAAGCTCACTCCTGACAAAAAAGAAGAAAAAAAAGATCTCCACAGCTGCTCAGCTGAGAGGAGGCAGAAATGGGCCGTCGCCTCAGTGCTGTTCTCTCACTTCGTGCATAGACGGGGAATCAGATAGAGGTCACTTTAATGTTTAATACTACAACATGAGACAATGCTTAAAGGGCAGTGTTATATAAAAGCAACTCTTTTTTTAGCCTTACATAATGCTATAATGCTATTCCCTCATCAAAAACGTACCTGGAGTGTTGCCTTGATTTTTTTCACACGTTTGAGAAATCGTTGAATCTCCTGTGGCAACTGTTTACCTGTGCAACAACGTTTGTGGCGACCTCCTGCCGCCTTCAGGACACGGTTCATCCTCAGACCAGCAGATGAGCTCCTGAGTTTCAGCCTCGCAGAGTAACCCCCCCCCCACTCAGCTCCTTCAGACTAGCCTGCAGCAATTAGCAACTCAGCTCCTTCAGACTAGCCTGCAGCAATTAGCAACTCAGCTCCTTCAGACTAGCCTGCAGCAATTAGGACACACCTGATGGACCTGTGCATCTGATTAGCTCATTAAACAAGCTGCTTCTCAGTGCAACGCTGGTAAAAACGTTGTTAAATATTATTAGAGGAGCCATGTTGTGATGTCTTCCTGAATGTGAAGTGTTGGAGAGAGCAAGAGTTTCTTAAAGAGACAGAGGTCCAATTTCGGGACCTTAATTACAAAGTTAAATTTGTTTTTTAAGAAATATTAGATATATTTGGCATTTTTATCACTGAAGGTAACATAGTTACCTGATTGTGCTATAAAAATGGCACTATGTGACTGGAAAATACACAGTACTGCCCCTTTAAGACTGAATGAGATTTACACTCCAGGGTAACTTCTTGGTAACTTCGATCCACAGAGGTTAGGGATCATGTCTGCCTGCAAAACGCTGAAATCCGTGAATACTTCAGACACCCTCTAAAAACACTTATAGCTGCCTATTTCAATAGTTCAAACATCAAATATGCATTAATAACACTCAATGGAATCTTGAGCCGTTTAGTTCATGTATTTGATTCAAACATATTCCCATTCACAATTTAAATACAATATGATTTTTTTCAGCTATTTGTAAAGAAGGTAGGCAGAAGTATATATAATATTTACTTATTATATTTAATCCTGCCAGTTTACTTGTATGTCTCGCTTTTTACATATTACTATCTATTTTGCAAATAAGACATTATGCCCTCTTAATGTTTTTCCCTGAAAAAATTGACATTTTACTGTCAGACATTTCACACAAGTGAAAAACTGATATTTTCACTGATGTTTTATTTTGGTATGTATGTGAAATACTTCCCTCTGAGGAGTGGAGACATATAGCTGAAAGCTCCATTTTATTTTCTTATTGTTTGAAATGGATCAATCAGATTTCATAAATGCAAACATGGATGAGTGGGAATGAAAAGTCTGATAAAATTTGAGCTGAACTGTGTTTGTTCGCTTCACAGCAGCTCCGGGCCCACGTGACGTTAAACGGACACATTTTACTTCACCACACGTTGCGTCGCGCGAGCTCGTTATCATGTTCTTTTGTGCTCTCCCTCCTGTCTGCATCACACACACTTCACAGCCATCCATTATCCACACACTCGCCACATTCACGGCAGCCCACGCGCGAGCGCAGGGCCACGCTGACCTGCATCGGTGCCAATTCATTTCTCATCCCCACCTCCTCCTTTCTCCCGTCCTCAACGCCATTTCGGGCTAATGGGCCTAACAGCGCGCCCACTGCTATTCACAGCATCACCGCGCGCGTGGAGATGAAAAAACTTCAGGCGGACTGGGAGAAAAGGCCCGACGACGCGGGAGGGAGGGGGTGAAAATGATGGATAG
This sequence comes from Alfaro cultratus, assembly GCA_903066825.1. Classification (NCBI taxonomy): domain Eukaryota; kingdom Metazoa; phylum Chordata; class Actinopteri; order Cyprinodontiformes; family Poeciliidae; genus Alfaro; species Alfaro cultratus. The sequence continues at coordinate 17,925 of CAEFZX010001020.1, read as the reverse complement.
AGTCGGAGAGGAGTGATGAAAATGACATGTTGAGAGATACAGAGAGTCGAGATGACAAGAGGCACCGGTGACATGACAATGTTGTCTCGCCGCACTCAGACTGTCAGCAGCCATGGTGTGAAACCTAAACATCACGGCTCTTTGATGGAAACCTTTTTTTCATATATATATATATATACACTTTATAGCTTTCGCCAAAGCTCTGTGTAAGTGTGAGGGAAAATGAAAGACAGCTGAGACGGAGATTAAGTTGAGAAAAAAACACAAAAAAAAGACAAAGCTACACGTGTGTTTGGAATCCAGCGTTCTAAAATGTATACGCTTGGATCTTGAGTGATTTAAAGCACATCCTCTTCCCCGGGATGCTGCTGCAGCGAGCTCAACGCTACATCTGAAGCTGGTGCCAGACTGTTTCCCATCTTGTCTCCTGTGTACGGGAGTCTAAAAGAGCCTTTCTCTCATATCTGTGAACTGTCATAGCAAGCCACTTTTGTGTACTGGGTGTACAGTTAAAAAAATTATAAGATAGTTTTTTTAGTTTCTGTCAGAACTGACATAATTTAAGTGGTCATACAATTAGAAGCTGGATTACTGACAAATTAGCTCCTGTTGGAGCCGCTAGAAGTTCAAAGAATGCTGAGAAGTGAGAATCTTCACCGGCGAAGACAGAGCGTCTGCATAGCATAGCATATACTTGTCGCTGCAACATTTCAGTGGCACTGGCATAAATTCTGCTGCAGCAGTGGAAATGTGCAGCATAATGTACATTTTCAGTAACTATTTCAGTAAACACCTTTAAATAGATTAATTACACATGTACTGTTTTCAAGCTTTTATTTGATAGGATGATTAATGTTGGCAGCTCATGAAAACATGGCATTTAAAGTAATAATATTATATAATATATGTAGAAAAAATTCAATACATAATGTTGGTTTAAAGGTTATTTTCAAAAGGCTCTTTTAATCTGATAAACACATCTTCATATTTATTGAATATGACTGTATATGGTGTCTAACCCTTGTGTATGTTTACCTACAACCTGAAATCTTTGTGCCTTATAAGAAGTCAAGGCTGAGATGCAAAACTGTGACAGAGGCACAAGACTGGAACTGATTGCTTTACTTTGTTTTTAAACTCTAATAAAAGTGCAATATTTCAGTAGCTGCATATTTCATATTGTTTATTTATATTTAAATACACTGAAGTGCGTAGAAGGAAGCCTTTTCTGAAAGGCATAACTGATTGATAAAAACTTTCATCTCAGCTGCTGTTGTTTGCCAATACCTAATCAATACTGAACACATTCACCTCAACACAACAAAAATACACAAATCCGTTCTGGAGCTCATCAGTTCGGAGGAGCTACTTTTCTAACTTCCTGTATCAGTTGCGCAATGGTGCCAGCATTCAACATGACCGGCAGAAGTGGAGATTCCCTTTCTGCCGTGTTTCGTTTCAGCAAAACAAAATGTTTTGTAACGGCAAGACACTTCCAACAATCCTAAAACATTTGCTCGGGAATTTAGTTCATTTCCCTGCGAAGCATCCCAGGTGCACAAAGTAGCCAAATCAAAGCTCCTTCCCTGCTTGCATTTCAACAATCATTTACAGCTTTACTCATTTTTAAATAACATTTCTGACTTCACTGCACATCTGCTTTCTGCACTGACAACCGGTTGTCTCTTTTTTAATTGTTCATATGCACATTATATATATTTTTAAAAAGTTAATGTACTCAATTGGACATCCATTGGATTGCGAGTGCATTTCTATTTCTGATAACTGTACAGTATTTCAGTATTTTTTAAGCTATATTTTGTACAACACATTATTATTGCTCATTTTGTTTATTGTTTTTTAACTTTTTGATCTTTGGTGTGAGCCTACATATCTTGACGCTGCTGTTACACCTGTATTTCCCTAATGGTGGACGAAAGAAAACACTATTTCTATACAACTGTATTGTGTTCGTGCGTCGTCCGTAGCGCCCACATCTCCTCAAACAGGACAAAGTGGGTGAAGGGGATGAGGAGCTAACAGAGTGAATGCAGGCTGTAAAAATTCATGCCTTTATGAATTCAACGTTGCTTTGGAATATTGCAAAAATTACGTTGCCGCTAATGCGCTCATTACCGAGTAAATTAGCCCAGCTAACAGTTTCCTTTTGTCCTTAGCAGCTCTGATTTGATAAATGCTAATCATCTGCAGGCGCGCTTAATGAGGAGAATGAAAGCAGTCGCGCTTATACTGCATGTTTTAGGAGCTGGATTTAAAGCCTGGAGAGGTGAGTCACAGATATTTTCGGCGCTGAATGAATTACGCTTGTGAGGGAGCGGGAGGTTGGATCGCAGAGCTGTGTTTAGGCTGATAAAATGAATCCCGCAGCAGCCATGTACAGCGGAAATAGATTGTTTATTCGGTTGGGGCTGCTCTATTCGTCTTCCCTTAAACAAACTCCCCTCGCTATTTTTAAATGTCTGAAGGCAAATCGTCTCTTTTAGTCACCCAGTTGCAGTCATTAAAGCTTGTTTCAGTCTAATACCTCGGAAAGAGAAAGGCGAGTCGAGTCATAACACAAATGGAAAAATATCTCCAAACGCTTGTCGTCTTTTGTTGCTGCTGGAGAGAGGAACAAAAAAATAATAATAATAATAAATCAACAAATATGCTAAAAAAAAACAAAAAACAGCAGCAGCTAAAGGCTCTAAATGCTTCAGCTCAGTAATAAAAACATGCCTCTTATTTTGCATGAATAATTAATGTGCGACTAAAAGTAAGTTCTAAAAGGAGAGTGAGTTGTAAAGTCTTCTAATTTTAGGTTTTCTGTCTGTTTTTAGGTTTCAAACTGGGCTGCAGCTTCTCCAGCATCTGAGTTTTTAATTACAGCAGAAGATCTGATCTGATGCGTTCACCTCATCTGGAGTCTGATACACATGTTAAAGCTTTATCAGTTCATCATCCATCCGTCCGTCCATCCATCCATCCATCCACCCACCCACCTCTCTCTCCTCCACTGTATGAATGCAAAATTAAATTCTGGAAATCTGATTCTGAAAAACAAAAAAACTCGATGGAATTTTGTCTTGTACTAAAAAAAAATCTGTAGAAATGTTATTTCACATCTTGTGCATCGTTTCTCCACAGCAATCAGAGCATCTGCAACCTGACCAGACTGAGGAAGAACAAAATGCAGGTGTAATGAAAAGTGACAAACTGACTGAGAGTTCACAGTCAGACATGATTTCTGTTTTTCCCCCTCCGGGGAAGCCAGAGTCATCATTATATATTTGTGACGTTCTTTTCCCGGGATCCTCGACAAACGTTCAGTGTGCTGCCTGAGGAGAGAGACGCGGCACAATAGACTGAAAGGTTAGCGAGCGGAGCAGCGAGAGCCGTGTTCCACTTGAGTCTCTGCTATAAATTGCTGGTATTCATCAACTTAAGTGATGAGTCTGTGTGATGAATGGGCTCTCATTAATATCATTATGCTATTAGGCTACGTCTCGCTCGCTCGCTGCTGCGCTGCGTACAGTAAGTAAAACACAAGCAGTCTGCGGCTCTCTGGATCGTTGTGTTTACTGTATCCGGACGCCCTCGGGAAACCAGAGCTACGGCAGTATCGCCATCCCGGGGCGGCAAAAGAAAAAGAAACAAAAAAAACACCCCTCCAGCCTGTTTAGAACCCCGCTGGCTTTTGTAACATCATACACATCTGAGAGGAGAAAAGAAAAGAAAGAAAAAAGAAAGAAAAGAAGGTTGCACTTTAAAATGGAGCTTTTGCCGGCTGTGTGCGATACGGCTCAATCAGAATGATAATAAGATGATTATTTTTCACTAAATGTAATATTTACATCCATAAAAAGGCACCACAGGCTCATTTACACATGCCACCAACACTAAATCCAACGCATTTAGTCAGATTCATGAGCACAATAGGGTGTGTAAATGTAAATAATATCTACAGATAAAAACTGAAAAGTGTGGCATGCTTTTGTGTTCAACCCTCTTGATTTCTGACCTGTCGGTTCAGGTCAGATCTCCGACTCTTAATAAATTTAGCTATAAATGATAAAGAGCTAGCTAATGCTTTAAATAGCAACATGAAAATAAATGCAGCTTATTGAAGATTCTTAGTTAGTAATTCTTTTTATATGTTTCCCATTAGGTTGGAAACTATAGGCTTTTATTTATTTTTACTCTTTTGCTATCAATTCCACAAATAACATCCCACAGAAGAAATTGAATCTATACTCTTTTTTTCCCCCTATAGCTTTATGTTATTTCTCTTTTTTAAATCTAAAACCAGAAATAAAATGCTGGTTCTATTTAAATTACAGAAAATTTCTTATTGTGGACATTTGTGGAGCGTCACAAATGTCTCAAAACGAGTTTTATTCGGCTTGACAGAGGGCATAAATGACTGTAGATAGTAGGGCACTGTCCTATTCAGCTTCACATGTTAATATTGCACATTTTCAAGTGCCTATATTGTTGTATAATCTATATATTCAGGTAATCCTGCTTATAATATGTTATTCATTGGAAGAATCAGACTTTATAACCATCAAATCAAACAAATTACAGAAATTGTAAAAGATTTTTACTCTGGACCAAAGTAAAAAGAATCAAAACAAAAAAGCTACATGGTCAGTTTTTATTTAGGGGTATTAGAATGCAGGGGGATGCATATACAGTCGGGTTTTCCTTGTAAAGCATCCAAATTTTTCTACGTATTTCAAAACTGTGCCACACTCTGTGTTGGTCTAAAACCCCAATAAAATACATCCAAATCTGTAAACGGACAAAACACGAATTGTTTTGCGTCACCATGTCGGTGAACTTTCCATGTTGTTCCCACCGATTAACCATCGTGTCTACGGGCTTCTGAAACCGCCACTGTTTCCTGTGTCACGTCACTGGATAAAAGCAGAAGTCGCTTGCGTGTCTGAGGTAACGCGGCGCAGACGGCTTCCTGTGACGCTCCAGACCAAGATGCTTGTGCAACCAGGAGGCTCCGGTGAGGCCGGAGGAGGCCGTCTCCTAAGCAGAGACGACAAGGCTGTTAAGTCACCAAAGCAGAAAGGTGTTTGGGTGGGTGTGTGTCGGGGTGATTGTTTAACATTCTGAGTGAATCGCTGCCAATCAGAATGATAAGAACACCATGGATAACGGCCAGTTAAAGGTTGGAGCGAGATCCCAGAGAGTCTGTCCTCTGCAGCGTCCCCGAAATGCAAAACTTTGATCTCGGGTCACAAGACTGCATCCCTCGTAACCAGAGCAGAAACATAATTACATCCATCTAAGGCTTTGGTATGTATTCTGTAAACACAAATGAGCTGGCCCTTTAAGAAGATGTCCAGCCTGATGTTATCACTTTATTCGTTGCCAACCAGATCTGCTTATTTCTCTTCAGCCAAATTATCAACAAGCCATATCCAAGCAGAGAGTGGACCAGCCAGTTAGTTGAGAAAACTGATGTGTTAAGTCTGGTATGTCTTCACGAACACATCAAGACATTAGAGTGGCTTGCTGCTGTTGGAGCAACATATTGAGGAAAATCCAGGGGAAAATGAACGAATACGAGAGGCAGCGTTGCTAAGGGAGATAAGTTGGAGAATCAGTATGAAGTCTGGGGCTTCTTATCATCAAATGCCTGTACTTGGATGACCGATTGATAACAAAAATTCCTGATTAAGACAGAAATCAAAACGGTAAAAAGAAACACTGTCCACATTGGCTGAACACCTTTCGTTTCTGGACTCCATTGAACAGAGTAAATTCAACTTTTTGTTAATGTTATGAACTTTTTTGAGCTTTTCATCAAGTTATTATACTATTCCCTCATAAAGAAATATACCTGGAGTGTTTTCTTGCTTCTTTCATGCATCATTTCCTGACGGCGGAGTTTCAGAGCAGGAGCTTCTTAAAGAGACAGAGACCCAATTTCAAGGTGTTCAATTACAAAGTCAAGTTTCTTTTACATTTATAGCACTTTTAGAACAGCTGAAGGTAACAGTTACTTGAATGTGCTGTAAAATGAAATTTATAATTCTGCCCTGTCTCCTTTGCTGGAACTTGTGCTGCATTTCCTGTTGGCTATAAATGTTGAGGTTTGACATTGAGACGCTAACAGAGGTGTTGTACCTCATGAATTACAGCGGATGGAGACAGAAAAGGGCAGGAATTGTGAAATATAGCAATTTAATAATCAATATAATGGAAGGTGACAAAACCATCTATCTTCTGTGACCTCTGGGACCCAACAGGAGGAAGATGAAGGCCAGCAGAGCAGCTGATAACCGTCTCGTGTGGCCGAAAGCTTAAGGCAAAAACACAGATTTTCTTCCAGCTCCCCAAATTGTCAAGTACAGAATCATTTAGAACATTAAAAACTTGTTTTTTCTAATAAACATATTATTGGCCCTTTGGCTTCTGATCCATTTAGAAAAAGATAATTTTAAAATAAACATGGACGACAATTACCCTGAGCTCTTGGCTGTCTTTGAGCAACAAATTGAGTTTAGAAGAAAGGTTTTTGTGGTTTTGTAGATGCAGCTTTTAAAACCTCCATATACCCTGATAGCAGAAAACAATGGCTGGTTATATCTGGGAATGACCTGGTTGCCTTGGAAACAGCCTAAACCAAAGTTGGTGCCATTAAATTAAACTGAACTGATAGCCCTTCAGAAAAAATTTATTTCATCTGTTTAGCTCATATTTTAAATAAGTATGTGTTTAAATAATATTTAGGAACATTTCATTTATTCTTACTATAATAATGATTTAAATTAAAGCAAAAATGATTGATAATTTTGAGCTCATTCCTACAGATGCTCTTTAATAAGCATCTTAACATGATAACCTTTCCTCTGCCTACATCCCCCAGAATGCTGTGCACTGGTTTAAAGTTTGGTGAATATTCTATATATTGAATATTCTATCTAGTGCTCTTGTGTCTGCTGTGATGTACATTTTAACTGATTTATTGTGCAGCCTTACTCTGTTGGATTTGGTTAGTTTGATTTGTTGGTCCATTTACTAGGAAATTGAACTGAGTTGGTGTTAAAAGAGTCAGTTTTACATAATACTGCCCCTTTTGATTTTAACCTGTTCACATTTCAGACTCTCCTTTGCCAAGCCGGATGGCGAAAACGAATTAAATTGAAGACAATTAGGAAAATGTCACAGAGACTTTTCATATTAAAGTTTGAACATTTCCTCATTGCTCGTTCCGGCTCGGCCTTGGTCTTTGTCCGCCCCCCTGCCCTGAAGGTTGGATGAAGTTATCAAACCTGATGGGGTTCCCAGACTAACAAAGACCTGGAGGAGAGATCACGCGGCTGAAATATTTCCATCACAGGAGTGAGGCCCGGTCCTGGATGCAGCGGCGGGATGACAGCTCAATTTGTGGCCAATGTTGTAGAAAGAAATAAAGAGTCTCTGTCCACCCAGACAGAGACGTGCTTTCTACCTCTCGGCCTCCCAGGCCCCCCTCTCTCTCTCTCTCTCACACACACACACACACACACACACACACACACACATCCTCTGGTAGACACACAACCCGTAGACCTTCCCACATCTACGCCCGACCTCGCGCTGACGCTCCAACACCAGATGTAGTTGCACCCTGGCGGCCCTCGGGCTGCATGACGCTGGATGATTATTGATATAAACAGATTGAGCTCAGGGTTTAACCTGCCGTGGTTGATGAATGGCAGCCCAGAACTGCAGCCCAAACTGCCAAGCGGAGTCCTGTCGGCCACGCCGGGTCAACGGCACGAGGAGAAATTATCCAAGCAACCTGGGTGTCCATATGTCCGCTCTCGGTGTTATCACGCCACATGTAACGGGAAGAGGGAAGGAAGCTGCACAAGGCGAGCGAGGCTGCTCAGCCGGTTGAAAGTTAAAAAAGCTTTCAAGAGCAAAACGAGGAGATCGAGGCCTTAGAAAGCCTGAGGCCGAGGTGATGACCACAATGATAGGATTGTTTCACCCAGACCTTGGTGCAGGTATCGACTGTTTCCATCTTGAGAAAAGAAACGGGCTTCTCTATCAGTGAAAGGGCAAAGTCTTTATCTTTACAACGTTAGACTGAACTGCCCTGTTTCAGAGCTGTGCAAAAAACATTTACGTTCTTTGAATGTTTCCACGTTTTGTGTAATTACAACCACAAACCTCAGAGTGTCTGGAGATTCTAGTTAAAGTATCATTTGTCTTCCAGACACATAGTGCCATTTTATAGCACAGTCAGGTAACTGTGTCACCTTCAGTTGTTGTAAAATTGCTGTCTGTATCAAATATGACGTTATAGAAATTTGACTTTGTAACTTAACACCTTGAAATTGGGCGTCTGTCTCTTTAAGAAACTCCGCCTTCAGGAAGTCATCACAACCTTGTTCCTCTATTAATCCTTTATCAATGCTTTTACCAGCGTTTCTTTGAAGAGTAGGCTTCATGATGAACTGTGCAGTTCCACCGGGTGTTTGCTAATTGCTCCTGGCTAGTCTGAAGGCGCCGTGGCTCGGAGGCGGGGCCAGGAGTTTTCTACATATGAATGGTTGCCACGGGAAATTTCTCAAACATGCATGACAGAATGAAAACAACAGTCCAGGTTTGTTTTTGATGATGGAGTAACATTATAGCCTTTGTCTGTACCTGCTCACAGTGTCACAACAGGGCTGGCGTCTGTGTCCATCACTCATTGGGCGGGATGTGGGGTAGGTCCTGGACAGGTCGCCAGGACAACAGAGGAACACGCAGAACCATGCGCATTTTGATTAGAACAACCCACAATTCTTCTATTTAAAATAAATCTGTTTTATTTGGACTCCAACTGCAATTACAACCTAGTTTTCATGTATTTTTTTTGTGTCTACATCACATCCTTCATCGCCTCAGTAATACTGCATTTTGTAAAAAAAATTTTAAAAAAAACATTAAACCAACTGGCATCAAAACACTGCCATCATTTTCCCTTTACTTTAGCTTTGTTATGGTATTATGAGCCATTAGAGGTCTTTGCTGCAAAATTGGGGTTGTTTTCTGCAGTGTTTGTAGCAATTCCTAAGAGCATGCGGAGACAGATCTTGCACTTAGCCGCACCCTGCATAACCTTGAAGGACTATTACAGCTGGAAACAAGTCCTGAGACATTTATTGTGATCAATATGACTGGTAATGCGTGTGCCCTGTGAGGCGCCGTGGCTTTAGGAAGTCAACCAAAAAAAAAAAAAACATGTAGCAGCAAAATGGATTCGCTGTACTTTTTTTTTTTTTTTTTTTGGAAAACAGAAATAGACGTTGTTTGTCTCTCTCTGAGGCGGGGGGCCCGGGGTCCGTGTGATTTGTCCAACAATTCTGTCAGTAATCTCTGCTGGCAGTGTGCAGAAAACTTCCTGTTTAAATCCAAAGGACAACAGCATTGTCTGCTAGTGTTAACAGTCTGTGCAGCTGGACTCATCTCATATTCGGCCGGTGGTTGTGTAGCATTCCTCGGGGCGCGGGCCTGACATTTGGAGGTAGACTCTTATAGATAGAGTAATAATGTCACGGGGGCCGTGGGTGTATTTCTTATTTATTTATTTATTTTTTTGTCTGGGAAACACAGAGAAACAGCAGACAGGCAGCCATTGTCTAATGCTGAAAATGATTTAATCTGCAGAGACAGACGGCACACAGATGGAAATAACTGCAGCGAATATTAAAGTTCTGGCTTTCCTTTCATTTCAGCGTATCTGAGGATTGCACACAGAAGCCGTGTTCGGGAAAATAAGCTCACTGTTCTGCAACCATTGCCCTTGAAGCAGGCTGTGCGTCTTTGATATCCAAAGTTTTATGGAAGTCTAATAAATGTTTTACATTACAGTTTGAAACATATTGATTGTTCTTCTCTTCCCTTTAAACTCGAAGATGTATTTCTTAACTTCCATACACGGCTCTGTGGAGGACTCTTGTCTAGGCTGCTTGGTTCAAGCCTTGCTAAGGTTTGAAAAGGTTAGGATTTTTAAAGCCACTAATATTTTCCATTACAGTTTGTACTGTTTAAAGTCTCTTCAACGTGATGACAGAGAAGGTGAATGGACTGTTCTTTGAGCGCATAACCCAGAGTTTCCTCTTCCTTTATTTGTTGCTCCACACCTCCAGTCGGGTAGCTAAAAGAAATCCTCCAAAAACACTTCCCCCTCCTCACAGGAACAAGTGACAGGTAACACGTCCAGTCACAAAATATCTGTGAATTACGCACCTTTGGAAGAAAACAACCATCTTTTATCAAACGTTTCCAATGAGATCAAGATCCTTTTTTGAAGTTGAGATGTTGATCTGACTCTCAAATCTCTGACCTTACGCTCAAAAGACTCCGACTTGCGAACAAATATTCTCCGCTCTCCCTCAAAACTCTGCTTCTTCTCAGAGCCAGAGCCTTAACGCCTGTCCCTTAACGGGTTCCTGTTGGGGATTCGTAATGTGGGGCAATTCTTTGCATTTGTCCCACATTAGCTTATTCATTTATTTACTTTGGTTGGGCTAAACTAGACAGGAACGACAAACTTGAGAGTGATCTTTATAGTGAACTTAGAGAAAACTATGCTTCTTCAAAATTAACCAAGTAAATAATAAAATGCTTAAAAGTACTTTGTGTTATTTGCTATGAGTCAGTGCAAATGATTTCGACGAGGGAATAAGTTAAGTTCCTTGTGTGTCATTTATAGTTTAGCATTACAGGTAGACTTAATTCACAAACAGGGTAACCAGGTAGTTGAGTATATTTAGAGGTTTCAGATTAAAGGGAGCTCAATGTACACATAAAAAAAAAGGTAACAGAATAAAATGTGACTACATATATTATGGTCCATAGGGTATTGAGTTCCTTTGCAAATTTAAAGTGCAACTGATAGTCGGTGGAAACTCAACAACCATTGAAAAGAAAACTGAACCTGCAACCAGAGAATTATTTCACACAGTTCTGCGGTGAAGCCGTAAGTGCAGGCAACACGTGGAAACCTCAGTACCTTCATGGTCTGCTTAGCAACATTTAGCCTTGTCCCACACACTGCGAGTATCCAAGCGTGTGTGTGTGTGTGCTTCATCTGGCTTTGCATAGACTCAAAATGTCTGCGTGGGTGTTCTGTGTTTATATAGCCCAGGTATTGTAAGGGGTGCACTTTGTGCCTGTGTGTGTATACGTGCAGATAGTGGTGTGTAAAAATGTGCACAGTGGTCAGCAGCGGCTGATAGATGAGGTGGAACGTGCTTTATTGACACAACACCTTCACGTTACGCGAGGCCATCAGTCACACAGAATGTCCATCTGCTATTTGAGGCATAACCAGAACTTCACACACACACACACACACACACACACACACACACACGCAAGGCCGACAAATCTGTTTTTTTTCTCTACATTTCCTCTCAGTAGTCGTGACCTTCAACACTTCACCCAACACATTTCGAAGAACTTATTGAAGAGTGCTTTTGACAATAACACCTTAAAAGGAAACATGCCACTATCTCAGAAGCACACATGCTGTTGAGATCATGCTATCAGATTTTTTTTTTTTTTTTTTTTTTTGCAAAACCCTAAAATGCCAAGTGAACATCTCAACAATAGGAGCCCATTTTGGAATATTAAGTAAGGTCACTTCTTCTCTAGTGGCCTCTCTGTGATACCAAACCTTACCAATGTTTTTTTTTTTTTTTTTTTTTTTTCCCAGGAGATAAATAGAGATAAGCTGGTGTTGACCTTTAAATTTTATGTATTTATTTATTTTTTTGGTGCCCTTAAAATAAATTTTCTGGAACTATTTTTAAAATAGTGTAGAAAAGACAATCATAGGAATTTTGAGAAAAAGAAGAATGAATATAAACACGGGTTTAATTATACATTTATCTCAAGAGATGAAGTGATACATGATACTTTAGAGGAAGCTAATCCTCTTTCTTCATTTTCACAGGTTTCACAATTTTAAAACAGTTCACATATCTTGTTCAAAGACATTTGAACATGATATGATTGTTCAACCGCAGCCTCATAATAAACTAAAAATGCTCTTTGCCGTTAGCCAGAAGCTCCCAAGCAAATTCCAACTTTAGCATAACTAGCTGCTAATGGCTAATCAGTACAGCAGAGAGACAAACGGTTCTCATCTGTCTCTCTGTTGCTGTTCTTTTCTCTTCTTAGCATCCAAAATGCTAAAATGTTCAATTCTAATAGACTATTTGAAAGTGGTGGCAGATAAAAGTCTGGAAAATCAGAATGAGGCCTAAAGAACAAAGAAGTCTTCGTCAGCTGAATCTGTCGACAGACTCACTTCGAAGAGTCACAGACGTTGATAGAACAAAGTAACTGAATAATGTGTTCTTACTCTTCTTCCTAAGCAGAAAGCTGATTTTTCCCAACGTGACATCTTGAAAATCCAAGTAGAAATTTTCAAATCACCATGGAAATGATTTCAGGTAAGTTCAGGTAAAAGATCATAAACAGTTTATCTCAGCTGCAGTAAATACGTTTGGTGACTTCTCAGTTCAGACAAGCTGGTCATAGAGGCTAAAGCTAATGACTAGTCCAAGAGAGAGGAAGTTGAATTTCTACCTCTTTAAAACATCAAAAAGTGATTTTCAGTTAAATCACCAGTGTTCCTATTGGCATCTTTAATATCCTAAAGTCCTGGATGTCCGGCCATATTGGAGAAACTTCCACAGTGGGACTAGCAAAGCGGCTCTAAGCTATCAGTGGATATTTTAAAAGCAACAGAGTGGCCAAGACGTACAAAGACACATTGGTAAAAAGGGGAAGATGTTATGAAAAACATTTAATTTGGAATGAAGATCCACATAAAAGGATTGGAAAGTGAACTCTTGCTTCTGGCTTCACTTATCGAGTCAACTGTCTGGTCTTTATGTCAAGTCTCTACGCCTTAGAGTACTTCAAGTCATTTCAAGAGTTAAAATACCAGTTTGTTTTTAATAAATGCACTAGAAATGCAAAGTGAAAAGTGTTTGTGTTGTCTCATGAAAGTAGATCTCACACAGGAGGGCAAATGCAATTTGGATGCGGCGCATCGTAAGAGCAAGCGACCCGACACAAAAGGATTTTTGGCGGCACACTAACCGGCATGTCCTGTAAATATTAATATGCTTTTGTATGAATCACCATCCAAAAACAACAGCTAAAAGCTTTCCGAAGTGGTATATCACGGAAATCGCGATGACTTTTTAGACTTTGGGCTTGTTTTATCCGCTGTTGTCTCGACCCTTTTCAAATTAGCTCTTAGCTTCCATTCCTGGGTTTGAACTTACTCTAAATGAAGACACCAAGAGAGCTCTATTACCCAATTTATAATCTTTTAATAGAATCTCACTGCAAAAATCCCAAACCATTAATGCAAAGCGAAGGAACACAGCCATCTCTAGCCGGAGGACGGATGGTTAGATTTCTTTTTTTTTAGAAATATGAGTTCAATTCCACAAATGTTCTTAAGTTTGTCAGAAAATATTCTTCACAGTGGGACTTAAAGGGTTAATTTATAACATCACAAACTGGCATTTGATTTTACATGATCACCAGTTTTAATGATTCAAGGTTAGGGATGAACATCTGTTATCGGTTTAAGATAGTAATGCCTTTTCTATCCATTTCCAATTTAATACCTTGATGATTGCGACGCCAAACGTGAAGCCAAAGGAGCCATTTTTACCAGCCATCATCTATCAAGCTACAAATTATGAGAGCATGATTTTGCTCAGAAAAATAGAAAAATAAAAATGTTGCGGTCTACATTAGAATACATAAACAAACAAAAAGGCAAAGGAACTTTTTTATATGGCAGAACAATTAGAAGTTAAAAAGGACAATAAGAAAAAACACATCAAACAGATTAAAATTAGACACATTAAACTTAAAGAGGTTTAAAAATAATAAGTATAAAAGAGGCCTGTCTCCAAGGGTTTGGCCTCATTTCCCTGTTGCACACAGATTGCTACAAATTTGGGGAAGGGAAAATGCTGAGTACGACTAAAAACGTCGGCCCCTCAGTTAATCACAATTGTGGAAACATAATGGGTCAATGGACGGGGCCTGGAGCCAATAAATCTTACACAAACATCTCCTTCTTTCAGGAGGAACACTGGAGATGGGTTGTAAATGGTCTTTTAGCGTGGCAAGGATCCAAAACGCTCCAGCGGAGCAACAGAAGAGTAGCAGGAAAAGAAGCACAATGTGGCCGACACACTCTCTACATGTTGGTCCTAAATACATTTTGCAAGGAATGTTTGTCTCTAGTATATATATATATATATATATATACAGTATATTTGCTGTTCTTTTAGAACAGAAAAAAAAGAAACTCAAAGAGCCAGTCTGTTTCAATGAACGTTTGCTTGCTAGTAATAATAAGAAGCCTCTGCCATGTTGAAAGGGTTAATAGAGGAGCCATCTTGTGATGACTTCCTGAAGGCGGAGTTTCAGAAAGAGCAGGAGATTTTAAAGAGACAGAGGCCCAATTTCAAGGTGCTAAATTACACAGTCAAATTTCTTAAGACATATTTGATATAACACATATGAAGGTAACAGGTACTCAGTTGTGCTGTAAAATGGAACTATGTGCCTAGAAAATACCCAACACCTTCAACCAACTTAAAGATAGACACATTTTTCAGTCAGTCTTGCTAAAATTTTAACTTTTATACTAATGTTTTCACACTCAATGGTTATATTTTGTTAGTTGACATGCTAACTCTCATCTTGATGGTAGTATCAACATGCTAGTGACTATGCTAGCAATAGCCCTCATGCTAATGTTAGCACTTTAGCTAATTTTTGATTCATCAGCTATAATTATCATACTAAATAGATTAAGTCAATGTAAATCAACATGCTAAGCTAACTTTAGCATTTACATATACACCATTGTTTGCATACCAAATGGTGTAAGTCCATGTTAGTCAACAGAACGATACTCCACACGCGGTTGGCTACATTTTAGTTCACCTTTGCTGTTGCTAATTTTCACCATCAGAACGCTGGGTTCCAACCAACATGCACACTTCGACAGGCCCCTTCTCCAGAAACGTTCTAGTTGCCGGTT
The DNA here is from genome assembly GCA_903066825.1 of Alfaro cultratus. Lineage (NCBI taxonomy): Eukaryota > Metazoa > Chordata > Actinopteri > Cyprinodontiformes > Poeciliidae > Alfaro > Alfaro cultratus. The sequence continues at coordinate 2,834 of CAEFZX010001020.1, read as the reverse complement.
CCACTTCACGATACTGCAACACTCTGTGCAGATCTGTCAGAGAAAATCCCCAAAAAACACAATCAATTTGTAGCGTCACAAAATGTGAAAAAGTTCACAAGGGTGTGAATACTTTGTTGAGACATTGGGTACTAGAAACATAAGAGAGCAGCAGTGCAGTTCACCCTTAGATCAGTCAGAGGTCTTTCCTCTCTACTCCTGTGCTCTTATTATTTCTACAACCTCCCCATCTCCTCTGTGCTGAGAATCAAATATACACTTCAAACAAACAGCCGGGGATTCTTCCTCCTCCAACCCTGTGATTTCTTATTAAAGAAAATAAAAAAATAAAAAAAAAGGATTGGTTTTCATTCTATCTTCAAGCAGAAAAGGAATGCTTCATTATTCTTTGTCTTTTTTCGTGTTTGGGGGTGTACCTTTTCAATTTCACCAGATTAAAACGTTCCCACCGTTTAACTTCACAGCAACTTGATTGGTTTCCCCTGGTTTATGCTCAGCTGCTTGTCCTGATGATCTGACAAGCACGCACTCCGGTTAGATGCTGCTGTGTGCCACTGAGCATGCGTCCTCTGTCCAACTAAAGAAAAGAAAAGCCAGGGCGAAGAAAATAAAGAGTGGTTTGGGATGAGCAAGAGAACTGGGGAAGGAGGGAGGATGTGTCATGTTTTCAAGCTAGGTGACATGCTGGGACTCTTCCTCTCCTCCTCGCCGCGGTGTCCTCATTACAGCTAATACAAAGGGGGCTGTGTTGCCACATGGGGATCTCAAGGGAGTAATGATGGAGGCCAGTGCCCAGGAGCCCCAGGAGGGAAGTTTGTTGGTGGTGATTCCCTGGTACTTATGTCGAGGCCATGGAGGTCAACTTGAACCGCTCGCACTCCCTTACACACTCTTGCTCGTTGCAGACAGCTGCAGCCGGCTCCATTCCCCCGTTTGCCCTTGGGAGTTACACGGGATGAGGGAGGCAAACAGCAGGGGAGTGTTTGCCCAGGCGCGCTGCCGCACCCCATCCATCTCTCCCCGCTCGCAAGAGGAGACACAATCATTTCTCCCTCCCGCCGGCCCCCTTCCGTCCGTCCCCCTGTACTTCTTGACCCCCGGCCCTCGGGGGCATATTGGTCCAGTCTCGGTCCAGCGCAGATATAATCCTTTAACGCCTTCAAATGATCCAGAGGTTGAGCGCTCCTCCCGGAACGCCGCCGGGACCCGCTGGGCTCACACCTGCTGGAGCAGGTTAAGATAAATGCCAGCGACCAGTCGGGCATCTGGTCCAGCATTAATATTTAACAGGTCAACTCTCATCTCCTCGCCGCTGAAGGCGCCAAGGATGCCAGAGCCGGGCCGCAAAGACATATCGCGGCTTAATATGGATTTGTGCAAACTGCTAAAATTGAAGCTGGGCGATAGAACAGGGAGGGAGTCAGAGAGCATGCTAAGAGGAGTGGCTGTTCATGTGCGCACGTCTTGCGTTTGGGCGTGAGGAGAAGCACAGCTGCCTGTGCGGCTCTAGGGGCAATTATCTGAGCATTATGTGGTTTCGAGCATGTACGGACTATAAATCTGAGATCAATCCAGCTCATCGTCCGTGTCTGGCTTCACAAAAACATCCTCTAACTTATTCAATTAGGTCCGTCAGCCAAACTCTCTTGGAAACCCCCTAACTCTCCCCTGCTTCCTCTGAAATCTCTGGTGTTCCTTTAGGGTTGAGGTTAAGTTTACTCCCTCAAGAAGTACAAAACAGGGCCTTGAAGTCTTGTTAAGAACCCAAACCGACAGTTTCAACTTCACTCGGGTCGGCTTGTCTCTTCAAATCACCTGGTATCCAAACAGACCTAATTACTAAAGATTTCGACCTTTTCAGCAAGGTGAAATAGCTTGCATACTTCCTTCAAAGGTTCCCTGGGAAACGGCAGAATCAGGTGGTGCTGACCTGTAAACCTGAGCCCTCTTAAATTATGAATGCAGCATAATGGCAGGAAACACCTGCCTCAGTAAGAAAGGTGTCAACTAATGACAAGTCACTGGAACAGTGACACAGGGCTTCACAAGTCTTTCTATGTGCAATAAGAAGAAACTATGGTTAGACATTAAATTGAACTGTAGGCCAATGTGCAAAACATGTGTGGCAGAGAAAAAAAACACCATGAACACACAGTGCTCGTGGGAAAAAATGAGGATGCTTTTCTTCAGTTGGACAGGAAAGGGAAAGCTAATCGTCCAACAGGATAATGACTTTACAATGACATTGTTAAGACCAAGGTATGTGAATGTCTAGACTTTAAGTTGAATTAGAAATCTGAAGCAAAAATAGAAAACTTTTGTTTGTATACCTTGTGCTACATCCCATCTGAGTTACTTTGCAAAAAAGAATGGGGAAAAAAAACTTTCGTCTTTACATACTGAAGACCAGCAGTCAAAGCTGGTGACACAAAGTATTGACTTAGGGAGTCTGGACACAAATTCATGCCACATGTTAAAATTTTATTTTATTTATTTATTTACTTTGCTAAACATAGTTCAAAAACGGTGTCTTAGTTTTCTTTCACTTCACAAATATACATTACCGTATTTCCCGGACTATAAGTCGCACCAGCCATAAAATGCATAATAAAGAAGGAAAATCCATATATAAGTCGCACCGGAGTATAAGTCGCATTTTGGGGGGAAATTTCTATGATAAAATCCAACACCAAGAACAGACATGTCAACTTGAAAGGCAATACAAATAGAATAGAGGCAACAACAGGCTGAATAATTGTACGGTTTGCTAACGTTACATGACACACGAACAACGAACTGAGAACGTGCCTGGTATGTTAACATAACATATTAAG
>CAEFZX010001016.1:0-17396 GCA_903066825.1 Alfaro cultratus | reverse complement strand
ACTTCACGGTCTGTTAGTCAGACAATCCCTTGTGCTGCACCAAGTATAAAAATGCAAATTACCATGTATTTTATCTTTTATCATTTTTTTTTTTTTTTTTTTTTTTTTTACATGAAAACAATTAATCAAGTTTTGATTTATTGACAATCAATTGCCTATAAAATGTAAATTAATTCCAAAAGATTAACCTCTTTTAGTGTTGTAGTTCGGCCGCCTTCCAGCAGAGGGCGCCGCCATAAACGGAGCCGTTGATGGACAGGTTGAAACAAAAACAAAGATGGCGGAGATATTTAAGAACGGGAAAGGGCAACGGTCCAAACAGAGTCCGGTTTGGGAAGGAAAATGCACTTCATGCGGTTATGTTTTGAAATATACACACTGGAGAAGCTTAATTTGTCACTTTAATGGAGCAATGTCAGCTTTTTATTAAAAAATTACTGATTTGCTATGAAGTTGAGGATGTGATAATAACACGAAGCAAAGTGTTAATTTCTTCAAGGTCAACCACAGACTGTACTTCTGTAGCTATAAATAAATCTCTACATTGGGAAATAAGTGAATAAGACAGTTATTCTTTTCATCTTTATTTTTCTATTAAACAATCTTAAGAGGTTTCTGTTGGGTTATATTTTCTAAGTTTAATAATGTGAGAAAACCAAAAATTTCTGTTTATTCAGTGTTTTTCAACAGCTGATACAAAATAATGTTAAAATTTAAAATATATATTTTTAATTCAGAATATTCTGAGAAAAAAGGCTCTTCCTGTTTTGAAAATACAAGAGAAAACTCAGGTTTTTAAGAAAATGGCTTCTTATCAATTAGTCAACTTTAGATTAAATCATTAATAGATCTCTTGCAACCCTAGTTCTACTGTTTTCTATCAAGAATTACAAAGTAATCTAGTCAGATCAGTAGTTACTCACAAACTGGAGGCTTTTTGAGAATAAAATGATGAACTTTTCCTCCTCCAGGCTGTACAGCAGCAGCAGCCCTTTGACTCGTCTCAGGAGAAGCCCCAGTTTCCTGGCGCCTCAGCAGAGTTCGTGGACCGTCTTGAATTCATTCAGCCCAATGTTATTTCTGGGATTCCCGTGTACCGGGTGATGGACAGGCAGGGCAAGATAATCAACCCCTCTGAGGACCCCCAGGTAAATCCACTCTACCTGTATGTGTCATTGTTAAAGTTCACATTAGGAGCTCTGCTGTTTGTTTCCTGTTCAGCTCTCCAAAGAGACGGTTCTAAACTTCTACCAGAAGATGACGCTGCTGAACACGATGGACCGGATTCTCTACGAGTCTCAGAGACAGGTCCGGTTTTTACTTCGAGGTTTAACCGGAGAACAGGTGGAATTTGATGTAAAATGCGATTGTTTGTTTTCAGGGTCGAATCTCTTTCTACATGACCAACTACGGAGAGGAGGGGACTCACATCGGCAGCGCTGCAGCTCTCGAGTCTAATGATTTGGTTTTTGGTCAATACAGAGAGGCTGGTATGAAGAAAGCTGTTCTTATACTTTACGACCTTTAACCCTGTAAATGTCATTGTTTCTATTCCAAGTATTGCCTAAGGATTGTTTTGCATTCCATGCATTGCTTCAAAAGTATTTACACCCCTAGGGGTTTTTCACTAACTCCAGGGTATTTTATTGATCTTCTTTTTTGTGAAAATGTAACAGGAATGTTCTATATTTTGCTTTAATTTTGGTTTCATTTTACTAGAGTATTTTATTTGAATATACACTGCAAAATACATTTTATCAAGTATTTTTGATCTAGTTTCTAAACCAAATGTCTTATTACACTCGAAATAAAACCAAATTAATCTACAAGAACATTACAGCAAGATACAGGAGCTTGTTTTAAGTCAATAATTGTTGAAGCTTGATTTATAAAATAGTAAAAATCCACTGGCAAATTATTTCACATGTTACAAGACTATAAGTGAAATAATCTGCCAGTGGAATTAGTAATTTTTCATCAATATTAAGGAATTATTGACTTAAAATAATCTTGTATAGTTTGCTGAAAAGTTACTCTTAAGTTAGTTTTGTCTTATTTCAGTTCCATGAACAATCAGGGTTCCTGAAACACTGGGAAGCTGAATGGATATAAAAGCATTTTTGCACCAATCTGATGGTTGAATAACCTAAAAAACAGATTAAAAAACAATAAATATCTTTATTGTTGAACTCATGAAATGATTTAGCAACAAAAATGTTCTTTTTTTTTTATAGATATATAGTTTTTGATGAAAGTGTCATAAATTACAGACCCTGCTATTAACTCGATTAAAAATGTTCTTCCAGTCCTACAACTAAAATAAAAGCAAATACATGTCAAGCATTTTCCTTCCAGTTGAGTTATTCACCACCTTTATTCTGCATTTCAGTTCCATTAGTTGTATGATGACCGTTACCGTTTGTGGATTTCATGTATAAATATTCCCCTGCGGCTCCTCAGGAGTGCTGATGTACCGCGGTTTCCCCCTGGATCTGTTCATGGCTCAGTGCTACGCCAACGCCGACGACCTCGGGAAGGGCCGCCAGATGCCTGTCCACTACGGCTGCAAAGATCTGCACTTCGTCACCATCTCGTCTCCTCTGGCCACGCAGATTCCTCAGGGTGAGACCGCACAGCCACTTGTAACTAACCGGGTTCGCCTGAAATCCTTCAAAATGCTTGGATTTCAGTCAGGGTTTTTCAAGACATGGAAAGTGCTTGATTTATGGGAAAAGGTCCTTGAAAATGTTTGATATTCAAACTGCACAGTCTGTTAATAAAGTGGAAGCTAATGTTTCATTAAAAGTCTAAATTTGGAAAATATAATTGCACACACCTAATAAAATAAACTTTTTTCTTCTCACTTAAATAATCAAGTCTCAGTTAAAATTTCTAAAATTATTTCTATTTGTTAAATACTGGAAACATCAAAAATTTTTAGATTTTCTTTTGTAACTTTCTATGATTTCAAAGGTTTGTGAAGATACTATATTTATGTTTAGGTGTTTAATTTGAGCCGGAAGGTTATTTACCTTAACAAATGTTTGGAAAGTGCTTGAATTCTGTATAAAGCCATTAAAAATGTTTGATATTCAAACTACACAGTCTTGTAATAAAGTTCAATCTAACTTTGGATTAAAAGCCTAAATTTTGAAAACATCACATATAGTTGAAACTTGATGTTTTCATACACCTAATTAAATAACTTTTTTTTTTCTCTCACCGCTTAAAGTTAAATCAGATTAAACTTCTCTTCTTTTAGGTCATTAATAATTACCAAAATTATTTCTATTTGCTGAATGCCAGAAAACTTTGCAATAACATTTATTTATTTATTTTTGTAGATTTTTCTTGTAGCCTTTGTATTTTGTGTTTAAGCATTTAATTTGAGCATTTCATTTACCTCAACAGGATTTGTTTGGGTTGTTTCAATGTAATAAATAGTTATTATTCATAATTACTTATTGATCTGTGTAATTGAAATGTTGGCTCATATTTTAACATTATACAACGTTACTAAAATTGGGGGATTTTTATGTCAAATTAGCGTTTTATTCTCGAATCAGTTAGGCTTGTAGGATGTATGAGAGACATTTAAATACATAATATTTTGTTTTATATCAGTTTGTCTCTGTTTTGTAACGTAGATTAATATCACAAAACATTAATAACAGTAAGAAATGATATCATATAATATGTGGTGCTGTGAAAGTTTGAAAACTCCTGTTTAAATGCTTGAAAAGTGCTGAAATGTTACTATGGGAAAAGTTTATGAACCCTGATTTAACCTCTGACATGTGAATGTTGTTTGTGTTTTTCTCAGCGGCGGGAGCTGCATACGCGCTGAAGAGGGAGAACATGAACCGCGCGGTGGTCTGTTACTTCGGGGAGGGAGCGGCCAGCGAAGGGGACGCACACGCCGGCTTCAACTTCTCAGCGACCCTCGAGTGTCCGCTGATCTTCTTCTGTCGCAACAACGGCTACGCGATCTCCACCCCGACCAACGAGCAGTACAGAGGCGACGGCATCGGTGAGACGGATTTAAAGAGCCTAATAGATTGATCAGTTGGGTGTAGACAGAGTTGGGTGGTAACTAGTGTTACCTACCTGAGTAACTTTTTGTAAAAAATTTACTTCTAGGAGTATTTTTACTATGCTGTGCTTTGAGTAATTTTATTATGAAGTATCTCTGCTCTTGAGTAAAATTTCTGGATTTTCTACCCACTGAATGAAAAACATGTTTTAACCAAAGATCCAACAGACACAGACCTGCAGTTTTATTTTGAAAGAGACTGATTTGGAAAATAATTTTGACTGATTTGTTTTTTGGTTGTTATTGTTTTTTTTTTTTGCTTTGCTTGTATGAATTATTGTCATTTTGATCCTTAATATATAAAAAATTCCACTTAACTTTAAATTTTGGTACGTATGATTATTTAATTTTTAAATATTAAATGATTGATACTTGAGTAGACTTTTTACTAAATGCTTTATAACTCTTGAGTAATTTCTTGGATGACTACTTTTTACTTTTACTTGAGTAAAAATATGTTGAAGTAGTGCTACTCTTACTCGTGTGTATTTTTTTGCGTACTCTGAACACCTCCGGTCATTGATTAATCTATTGCTTATTCTGACAATTATTTATTAAAAAAAATTGATTTAAGACTTTTTAATACATTTTTGGCTTAATTACTGCTATAATCACTCACAATATTTCAGCGAATGGCCTTTTTTTAGTCTATAAACCAGTTAATGATTAATAAATGAGTTGACAATTATTTCATCAATCGATTAATCACAATTAATTTGATTAATCGTTTCAGTCCTGTATGATTTCTTCTTTTAATTTTCTCCAGCTGCTAGAGGGCCTGGTTATGGCATGCTGTCCATCCGTGTCGATGGGAACGACGTGTTCGCCGTCTACAACGCCACGAAGGAAGCGCGGCGCAGAGCTGTGGCTGAAAACCAGCCTTTCCTTATCGAGGCGATGACTTACAGGTTGGCAGTTTGATCTTTTTTCCATACACGCCATCCTCATTTCCAAACCAAAACATTAACATTCAAGTAGTGAGAGGAGGAATTTTTAAAAAAGATGTGTGCAGCAAATTAAAGTCACAGTTATTTCTTTAAGCAAAATAGCAGCTTTATTGTCATTTCAATCCTCATTTAACCTGTTTAATGAAGTTGGGATTTCACCTGTCCAAAGGTCATTTTGCATCTAAATGTGTTCCTGAAAACCACAAGCATACAGTGCTGTTGGATTTGATTAACAAATTCTTGTGAAGGAGAAAGCTCCGCAAGTTGCTTGAAGGAAATACTTTCACTCTCAAATGTTTCAGGTGTTCACACTTTAGACCGGAATCGAATTACTATTAAAGCTTTTAGATTATGCCGACAAAGCCTCCACAGTGTGAATGGAGTAAAATGTCTCTAAGCTTCTTTCTCATGAAAATATAATCACTCAATATTTTCATTGCATTAATTCTGGCCCAAGCAGTGTAATTCACCAGCAAATTAGAAAATAATAATTTAAAGGTGTTGCTTTTCTTTATTGTAAGACATTAGATAACACTTAGCAGTTGTTATTGCTCAACTGTTCTTCCATTTGCCTTTCACTGAACTGCTAATAAAGGATTATTATGTTTTAACACAAGTTAAACACATTTAAATATAAATCTGGTCCTTTGAAAAAAATTTCATTCAGCAGCAACCTTTTAAGATTTTGTCTCCAGTAGTTTTGGACCATATTGTCTGTGTTGATCAGCTGGGGCCTAGTTGATTTCTGAATTCTCCTCAAACCGCCACAAATCCAACGTGGTGCATGTATATCACAAATGACTGTTGTCGCAAATTAAACACGTACCAATAACCATACCAGAAGCTTGAAGTAGAGACGTATCTTAGGGTGCACTCACACCAATCCTGTTTATTCCACATTAATCGATCTCTAGGTTGTTTGTCTAGAAAGTCTGGTTTGTTTGTGGAGGTGTGAATGCGCAATCAAACTCGAATGTGATCCAAAAAAGCGATCTATGGTCCACCAAAATCATCAGACTTGATTTGGTTGAAGTGAACTCTGGTGCGGTTCGAAAGTATATATGAACGAAAATTGGGCCAGAGTACTGCTCCAGAAGAAGGAAGGTGGCTTCAGAGCAGGGAATTCTGGGTAAATACATCTCTCTCTGTGTCGGCTACGCTACACACCGACTCGTTGCCATAACGACTGACAACAGCTCCACTAGTGTAACAGGATTCAACATCACAAAACATGACATTTCCCACACAAATAACAAAACGTTCAGTCCGTTACAGTTTTATGTTTTCAAACTTGATGTTTATTTTGCGATTATTTATAAGTGATTGATGTGGTAGATTAGCTACCGCTGCCATTAGCTAAGCTAACGCAGCTGTGGTTGATTAGCTAATTTAAACATTTAAATTGCTCTACTGATAATTTGTTAGAAAGCTGTTGTGTGGGTTGCCTATTTTTTTCTTTTTTTTTTACTGAACTGAAATACGCCGAATTCTACAGCATATCTACGTGTTACGTTTGTCATAGTCAAGCTAGCATGAGTGACCTACGTCCCTCACCCTCGCTATATTTTTTTTTTCTTAAAACTTTTTCCTGACCTTGGTATCTAGTTGCTGTAGTGTTGACAATTAGCAGCAAAGCACTGCGTCCCCTTTTATTACATATATCAGGCGTACATTTAAGATTTTGTGCGTTATATTAACAACTTGAGAGCTAAACCCAATGGTAGCCATTGTCGGCTAGCAGCTTTTTGCGGGGTCTTGCATCACCTTGCAACATATCTATATTTACATTCAGTTTGAATATAACCTGTTTGTGTGTGAGTTAAAGTTCTAATTCCATGTTGAAAGGCTAACAAAGGCTCACTGTGCAGTTGGATTTGAATACCAAATTTTTGTTAAAATCCCCTCAGGTTGTTTATTTCAAGGAACTACTTTCCCTCTGAAATGTTTTAAAATATGAAAAGCCTGATGGATGTTTCTGGTCCTTCCTCAGAATCGGGCATCACAGCACCAGCGACGACAGCTCGGCCTACCGCTCAGTGGACGAGGTGAACTACTGGGACAAGCAGGACCACCCCATCTCCCGGCTGAGGCACTACATGACGGCGCGCGGCTGGTGGAGCGAGGACGACGAGCGCAGCTGGAGGAAACAGTCACGCAAGACTGTGATGGAGGCGTTTGAGAGGGCGGAGAGGCGCCTGAAGCCCAACCCAGAGCTGCTGTTCACCGACGTCTACCAGGAGATGATCCCTGCCCTGGCCAAGCAGAGGGAGTCCATGTTCAGGCACATCCAGCAGTACAAAGAGCACTACCCCGTCGACCTATACGAGAAATAACCGCAGTAGTGTGTGAGGACTGGAAGTAGCTGCACACCACATGCTGTGTTCATGTAACAGATTTGATGTGTCATTGCACATTCTGCACATTTGCTTTCAAAACAAATGATTTCTAATGGTTTTTGGTGCCTTATGGTAGAAAAAAGCCACATTTTACATAAATTAAATGGTTTCTTTTAGGGCTGGGCGATAAATCATATTTATTCTTGTTTTTGAAGATTACATTTTTTTTTTTCACATGTTGCGTTTCCACAGTTATGTGTGATGTCATCGCGCCCTAGGCGGCCATCTTGTTTTAATTTTAAGATGTTCATGTAAAATTGTCTTTATTTTGATAGTATAAACATATTCTTGTAATTAAATAAAATTAGTGTAGCCTGAAGAGATGGTTGAACTAAAAGCTAATTTCAAAAATATTTCCTGACATTTTGGCATTTCTTTTTTAGAAAAGAATGCAAGAAAAAAATAGATTAAAATCACATCTGGCATGAAAAATGTGAGATTTTATTTTGAATCCATATCGCCCAGCCCTACTTTTTCTTTTGAATCCAGATCAAACAGATTGATTAAATTGGAAAGCAGGATGTATTATGGAGAGCTGACCTCTATTTGTCATTGTATCTTTCCCTTTCAACAGCTGATAAGCAGGTTTCCTCGTGTGTCATTGGGGTTATCCGTTAGTTTTGGTTTTTTGAGATGCTGTTACACTATGTCATTTTTCTCAGAACTAGTTCTGATAAAATAAACTGTAGGACACTGGTTGTCTTCAAGTATTTATTTAAAAATCAACATGATAGTAACAGAAATGAGATGTAATTCTATATCCATCTGTTCATCTTTGTCTACTTGAATTTATAAAAATTTGCCTTTTTGTTTGCAAGTCCAGGGTGAGGCGGTGTAGTGCTGTTCCTCGCCTATGGTGGCGCTGTTTTACACTCAAACGAAGCAGGCAGTTGGTTAATCATACGTCAACATGGTTAATTTATTTAATTAACCGTGTTAATTTATTTAATTAACCATGTTGACGTTCAACACAATGTCCAATATATTTAATAAATGTGAATGATAGTCTTTCTGACTGGCCGGAAATGGATGTGCAAGTTGAGGTGAAAGTACCGTGCGTCACTGACGGAGGGCGCTGTTGAGCCCAAAAGGACAAACGGTGCTCTTCTTCAAAGTCATCAAATTGATCCAAAATTTAAATAGAATTAATTAAAAAGAGATTTAGTTAATTTATGTAGCGATAACTTGAAAAGTAAAATTTATCTTTATATAACAAAATGTAATTCTTGAGTGACATTTTGGTCCACACTCCAGACCAGTCGGTGGCAGTAATGCGCCAATTTTGTTGTTTGCCAACCACCAAAAAGAAGAAGAAAAATCCAGTCAGAACTTGGAGTAGAACCGTTCAAAGCTGCTCTTCTTCCTGACCATCATCCCCATTGAAGCTGCCTGATTTTTAAAAATGAAAGGACAAAATTTTAAAAAGTCATTAAATGTTTTATTTTTCTTGCCATAATGTTGAATTTTAACAGATCAAAGCTTGATTGAAACCTTACTTTAGTTAAGGTCAAAACTGAAATGCAAGCATTACAATATTGGATGTTGGATTTGTACATCCAACTCTGGTGGAGCGCCAGTCCTGAACCTCAAAAAAAGAAACTACCACTGGAAAACATTCATCTGTTGTAAGATGGTAAGAAAAGAAACTAGTGCAGGTGACCCATCAGTTCAACAAGTCACCAGGGGGTTGTGGATGTTCTTCCACATTACTTCAGTCTCCCTTGGGGATCGCTGGTGTATGAGGAGGTTCTGCTTGTGGACACAAACATTTCCGCGGTCTTGTTTCTTGATGTCAAAGGTCTGAAATCCTCCATGCCACTTGGGGGTGATTCCTAGTGCCTTCATGCACAAACCCATGTAAACATCGTCTATGGGGAACAGAGGAAACAGCTTCGAAACAAAAGAAAGAGACTGCATCAACTCTCCGGAGATGACAAACCCTCCTCCACCTGCGTACGCAGGATAGGGCCCGCTGTAGAAGGACAGAGGAATGTAGTATTTGCTTTTTGGGTCCCTGACTGGACTTGCTAATTCCAAGACGTGTCCAACATACAGCTGAGATGCCTGAGAGGCGTCTAAAGACTCCAGGTATCGGATCAGTCCGTCAGTGTTGACAAAAACATCATCGTCCCCACTGAAGACGAAGGACACCAGTGGACAGTGTTTCACTGTCCACTGGAGAAACATGTCCATTTTGAGGGTCAGGTTCAGGAGGGACTCGTGGAAGTCCCACTGCAGGATATCTCCAAAGTGTTTGGCTTCAAACGACAGCAGTGCGCCAAGGTTTGGGTCATCGGGCTGGTAGTTGCCGAGGAAGAACACCGAGCGCACCCTCCGTCCGTTCTGGTACACCCCATCTCGACCCCAAGTCTCCCGCACCGCCTGTCTCCTCTCGAAGTTTGCTGGGGATGACTTGATGGCAAAAAGCAGGAAGGTGTGGTTGTTGCACTTCATGGGCTGGTTGATTAGGATCGGCGGAGATCTGCAGTTCATGCCCTTCAGATAAGTCTGGAACAGTGGAGGGTAGGAATCAAAGTCATTAACGTTTATTCTCAGAACCTCCTGGTTCTCCTCCTTGCAGGCGGACCAGGGGTACTCTCTCCTGGAAGGGTTGTCGTCTTCCTCGATGTTCGCCACTGCCCAGTAGAACAGGCGGTTCCAGTACGCAACGTCTTGAGGGATGATCTTCCTCAAGTCTTCGGAAGACACTGGGATGTGAGGGTTCAAAGGGGATGATGTGAAGTTCACCTGCTTTGAGAAGTTTGCTACTCTGGTGGTGTTGATCTTCTCTAGACTTATGGTCAAGTAGAAGAGGATCAGAAGTGAAACAGAGAGGACCATGGCAAAGAGTCTTTGATTAAACTTCATAAGGTCAGAATGGGGCAATCAAAGCGGTGTGAGGAGTTTTTCTAGAGATGGATCATCTTTCAGCGGAGATGACGGATCTCTTCAGAGGTTACGCTCCAAATGTTCCTGCAGAACAGAAAAACGATGCCTCAAACCAGGAGCCGAAATCCTAAGAGATTCTTAAAAAGTTTTAGCTACACATCACCACTTATTCCCAATGAACGCCTATTGACCGACTGCTATTTTCATATCAACTATTTGATCAAAAACTTGATTTTCATCTGTAAAGCCTATTTTTCTGAAGTGGGATGATTGTACAGAAAATGACTGAGATCAATTGTAAATACAAGAATTTGTTGCACAAATTTGACATTTATTTTGGATTTTCTCTAATCCAAACTGAATTAAAATGTGTATATAAATCTTCTATGGTTTAGTTGGTTGACATTTTCAGGTTCACTGAATATACATCACTATTACATAGTGTGAATTATTGATAACATACAACAATGAGAACCGTCTAAAAATAAATATTACATAAGATCAATAAAATATATATATATATTAAGGGTCTGAATGACACCAAACTGAACAATTATCTTCTTCAGCAGTGACCTTTTGTCTCTTCCCCTCTTAATAAATGGTGCGTTTTCATTGACCAAATAATTACACAATTGGACATTTCGAAAATAAATTAGCTTAACAGAAGCAGAAATTTCAAAATCCAGTTGCACCAGCAAACCACGAAGAAGAAGATGACAGGAAGTGGTTGGAGGATGACGACGCAGCATTTTTTAAAAATTAATTATAGCGTAAACTAACTTTCTCAAGTTTGATTTTAACTGTTTCTTATTTAAAGGAAACGCCAAGATAGAATTCATTTATTTTTTTAATATTAGCAGAATATTGACAAAGCTTTGCGGACATTTGTAGTCAAAGGCTTGAAGCATTTCTCTGTGAATCCATCAGTTTTATTTTCTAAAGTAATTGACAAAAATATTGAACTTTTTCATAATTCTTTTTAGGACATTTGTAGACTCAGACACAAAACTAGCACTAAAAAGTGAATCTTCATTTTGATTATCTCTGTTGTAACGATGCTTCTTCAGAATGACAGTTATTGGGAACAATTATATGGAAAATTCAACTCTTATTTTCTCTTATTTTTCACTTTTTACCAAAAACTGAATGACAAAAAATCTTCAGTCTGGTGTTTTGGTCTCAACTAGGATGATTTTATTTACTGAGGCTTTATAATTGAATTTATTTGTTGTTTTGTTTATTTTGGATATTTAAAATGTCTTCCAGTTCCAGAGCTAAATGTTTATTAGAATTTTAAATTTATTGATCTTTGAGAATGTGCTCTTGCATTATTACACCATTACTATTATATTACAGGAAAATGGTGTCAAAACAACATTATAACTTATTGCAATAACTTCTGGGATGATTCATCGCCCAGTAAAATTCGACCTGGTCAGTTAAACCTGAATCACTTAAACACATTTTGTTTCACTTTTGGCAAAAGTGACGTAGGACTTTGTTTTTTGTTGTTTTATTCAGTTGAAATAAACCAAAGATCTCAAGAAACTCAAGAATAGTTTACCTCTCAGTAACAGTAAAAGCTTAAAAATTCAGATTCTTCTGAGTTTTAACCGTAAACATCTTTTTTTCAGTGTAATGAGTTGAATCTGCTTTAGTTGCTGGTTGTTTACGGTGATAAACGAGCTCTGTGTGGGAGACACAACCTGCTCTCAGGGGTTCAATTAGGCGATAAACCTGCTGAAAACTAAGGAACAGCAGGGAGAAATCCCAAAGCAGCTGCCTGCTCAGAAACACAGCTGGCTTATTCTGGCACGAAAATGTAAAAACACAAAATATAGTTTCAATCTGGTTTCTGGCGCAAATATTTTTATTACACTTGAAATACGACAAAACTAATTTACATGTAGCTTTTCAGCAAGATATAGGAGCTTGTTTTAAGTCAACAATTTTTTAATATTGATGAAAAAGTGATACATGAAATAATGGAACAAGTATATTTTCATCAATAATAAGGAATTACAAGCACCTATATTTCTTTGGAAAGATACTTTTGTCTTATTTCAAGTGTACAAATATATTTGCACTAAAATCCAAACAAAAACTGCTTGGTAAGATTTTGTGTTTTTGGAGTTAGTTTATCCTAGAAAGATATTTTGTCTGCAGAACTTTTAAATTTCAGCACAAAAAGCAGGAAGTAAAGCTACTCACAGCTGCAGATTGAAATATTCTCCACTCTCTCTGGGTAGGAAATGTTTTTCCAGTTCTTCCACATCAGTGGCGGATGGCAAAATGAAGCTGGATGTGGCAGATCAGGACACACACGGGGAGTAAACCACGCCCAGACAGGCTGCAGGTCCACTCAGGTTTATTCAACGAGACATCACAAACAACGCTTAAGACCAAACGTTTCACAGGATCATCAGGAGGAGATGTGAGCACAGTGTCCCGATCCAGGAGCTTTTTCTTTCTTTTTTTTATGTATTGCATCTCCATCAGGCTGTTAAACATTTTAATCAGCCTGGTTACAAAAATACAAACCATTCTGCTAAACCAATAAACCTCCCTTTCATTCCAAGCCATGCAAATGATCACAAAGGTCAAGGGTCATTAGATCTTTTCAGGAATAAAATGACTTTAAATGGGAACAAATATGCAAAGTCTCCGCTAATAAGGGCTGGGCGATAAGGTGTGAAAATAAAGTCTGCGTTTAATTGCTATCTTTTGTAAAGAAATAAAAAATGACAGAAACTATTTAAGTTGTACGGCAGAAAATTAGGGGAAAACTGCAAGAATTTAAAATTAATTATGAGAATATATTTACTTTTTTTTTTTTTTTTTACACCAGATCTGATTTTTATTTTTTCCCCCCTTAAAAACAGAAATTACAAATGACAGAAAATATTTTCAAAAGTGGCTTTTATTGAAGTTGTGCAACAAAATATTAGAACCTGGCCTCAAGAATTTTTATTTAATTCCAAACATATAGTCGTTTAGAATTTTAATTATGAAAATATAAACATAATTGGGAGATTTTATCCGACTTTAATAGTTTCTTTAATCGATTTTGTTAAAAAATTTTTTTACAAATGAATATTGGATTCAATATTAGGGGTGAAGCTGCAAGATTTTTAAATTAATTATAAGAATACAGTCATGTAGATATTTAATTATGAGGATAGTCAGATTTTTTTCATACCAGATTCGAGTTTAATAATTTTTTAAATCACTTTCTTTTTTTAAAAAAACCAAACATTTATATAAATCAGAACAAGATTAGGGCCAGACTGAGACGTTTTGTTTAATTACAATAATGTAGTCATAATATTAGCCGAATAAAAATGAAATTTTTACCAGAAAAATGTCTTAAAATTTCACAAGAAAAACACTTGGACAGATCGATTTTTGTTTTTAGCTTTGGAGTAATTAAAAATTACTACTTCGTTTGACTAATATTACGGCTTTATTCTCAACCTGACCGTTATATTTTGACCTGAATTCAACGTCCAAATAAATAGAAAACTGTAAAACAAGACGCCGGTTTTTGGTGCAAAGCTCTAAACTACAAAGTGAGAATTGATGGAAAAGGGAAAAAAAAACAAAACAAAAAAAACAGATTGTGCAATTTTTTTTTTTTCAAAAACAAGAAAAAGTGTGATTAATGTATAAAATTATCGCCCAGCCCTTTGGAAGCGTCCTGCACATCCTGAGAGCAGCTTAAGGCAGAGGAAGGTTACAACTCAGACTTTTAATTAGAAATGCCCTGATCTGACCCCAAAAGAAAAAAATAAAACTCCAAATGACACCAATGCAGGCAGAAATCGCATTTCAGTTCGTTTAGTTCATTCTGGACATTTCAATCACACCGTTATCCGCGATCTCTCACTCATCACACGACGGCGGAAATAAAGTTTTAATCTTCGTCACTCAAGTCTGCTGGTATTATTGCATCCCAATCATGAATGTTGTGGCCAAAACGCAGAACGTAAAACTAATACTGGGTGCCGAGCGCAGCCAGGGAGATATAGTGTTCACACGCATGATATAAAGACTTGTTCTGAGTGGAATAAAAGGCAACAAAGACATAACGCAGACGGCAGAAAATAGAGTACATAAAACGATGAATGCAGAGGGAATCGAAGGATGTGAGGCGGCTGGTGAGGTCAGCGGAGGTCAGCGGAGGTCAGCGGAGGTCGCTCTCGTCGTCCTGTATGGTCTTCTTGATGCGTAGCAGCATGGTGGTGAGCCACTGGTCCAGACGGGAAATGGTGTCATATTCCTTCACCTGGAAATAATCCCAACATGTAATTAAACAAAAACACACACATTTAATGTGGCTGTCATGATAAGAACGAGAGAGAATCATTGCTGAAGGTTTTTGTTTGGAGAAAACTGTAAATCTGACAAATATAATGTAGTAAAATCCCAAATACTTCTGCTTTTTTCTGTTTAATCAAACAAAACCTGGCTAAAAAATAAAATTAAGTATGAGGTTTCTATCGAAAAGTTACTGCAAGGGATGTGAGTTATTGATTAATGAGGAATCTAAGGTTGATTTATCACTAAGGAGCCATTTTATTAAAAAACAGCGTTTCTCATAATATGCTGAATTTAAAAAAAAAAGTTACAATTCAAATTTTAACAAAATAATGTTAAAAACTGTTTAAAAATTTATTATTTGTTCAAATAACATTTTTAACAATACTTAAAAAATAGTTTTATTTTCAAAACAGTCAGCTTTTAAATACTGACAGATTAATTCAAATTCAAAACTACTTTATTGATCCCAAAAAGGAAATTAAATGTGTTTGTAACTCATATTAATTCAAATATTCATTGTAGATCGTTATGGCTCACGTTATTAAACCTATAAAATATAACAAAACAGGAACCTGTTCGATTGCTGAATAGAAAAATAAAAAATGAAAAGAGCAAAAACATTCAACAGAGAGAGTTTGTACATTTCAAGACTTTCTAATGCTAGCTTAAACTAAATTTAAGATCACAAACTATAAACATAAAGGTTGGCAACAGAAGTGAATCAGTGGCAAAAACAAACGTTTAAATTTGCTAATTAGCCATTAGCAGCTAGTTAGCGGTAGCCTCGACCGCCTGAAGTCACAGGATGCAATGAAGATGGCTAAAACAGAAACAGAAACAGAAAAGTAACGCAAGGAAAAAAAATCCCTACAGGTTTGAATTGTCCCTCAACGACACAGAATAAGACCTGGGATTAGAATATTTACATTTAGTCAATTCAAGCAACAAGCCTGAGTTTGTTCTCTCACCGCGTCAGTGTAGCCGTCCACGTTCTGTTCTTCATACGCATCTAGAAGTTTCTGTTGGGACAAAAACCCACCAGAATAAAAACACATTAAATAGCAAACAATGGCACCGTACAAAAGAGTGTTTCATTATTCAACCACGTATAAATTTATACCAGCTGATAATCCAACCATCCAAAATTCAAATAAAACTGTTTTTAACAGTTACAACGAGTGAAGTTACTGGTTTTTAGACGTAAAAGTTGTTTAAAAAGACAAAAAAGGAGCAAAATACAATAAACACCTCAAAGAACGCATCAAATGTGTTCCTTCAACTAAACAGAAGAGCAGACCTCCAACATTTAATTAAATCTGTAAGCTTTTGATTGATAGTAACGTCAAAATTAAAACAAAAAAACAGGAGCAGCACTGCAAAAACACAAAACCTTACAAAGTATTTTGGTTTAGTTTCAAGTGCAAATATCTTATTACCCTTGGAAAAATCAAAACTATATTGCTAACAACTTATAGGAGTTTGATTTAAGTTAATAGTTCTTTAATATTCAGGAAAAGGTTCTAGTTCCACTGGCAGATTATTTCACTTATAAAATGGAAAAAATTCTTGTTATTAAATTTTCATTATTTTTCATTAATATTAAGAAATTATTGACTTAATATTCTCAACATCCTACTTCTTGTTGAAAAGTTACTCATAAGTTAGTTTAGTCTTATTTCAAGTTACACAAGAAACTATACAAAAACAGTTGGTAACATTTTGTGTTTTTGCAGTAAAATAATAATAAAAAAAACTAAAATAATGAGGCTCATATTTGCTTATTTTCATAAACATTTATTTAAAATAAAATTCTAGATTTCAAACAAAAGCCATGCTTTAAAACTGGCTTTTTTAAATATTAATGAAACAAAATAGGATAGTTTAAGTTTTTCTGTCTGTTTTTCGCCAATATTATACATCAAACGTCCACAACAAAATTAAACTAACTATGCAGTAATCTGCATGCCTTTCTTTATTTTGAATAAACATGGTATTGTCTTTTCAGGAAACTGTATTTCTACTTTTTATGGCAGTTTGATTCCTTTCTTTGTACTGAAAATAAAAATGTATACAAAAATAAATAGTCTTATTAAATGATAAATTATCTTTTCTTTTCACAAGCAGATTTAGCAACTATATTTGAATATTACTAAGTAAATGTATCTTTGGACTGTAAAGTTTGATAATTAAAGGTGAAAAAAGGTCACTTTTTGACTATATTTGGCCCGGTTCTAACCTAAATATTGATTATGGATCGCCTCGGTACGTTTTATTAGCATGTTTTCACTCCTGATAGTCTCGTAAACTTAGTTCGATTGGGGATAAAAGTTGCAACATTTGCTACATTTTCAGCTGCTATGGTTTTCTTTCACACTGTATTGTGTCAAACAAACCAACCTAATTGAAAACCTGTTCCCCTCTTCGCCTGTGGGGGCGCTGTGCCAAGAACTACTGAAAGAAATGACACAAAAACCTCTGAGGAAGACACTGAGCACAACTTTCTTCTTCACAAGATGTAAACAAAAATGGAGCAGCATCAGATTTTAGCAGTTGTAGGATTTTTCTTTTCTCTGTTAAATGAGCCATTTTTCCCATTTACCCAGAATGCACTGCATTGTAGTCCACTTCCTGCTTTTGGAGCGGTCTCCTCCTACAAACCCAGTTCTTTTTTTTTTTTTTTTTTTTATCATTTTTTTTCTCCGAAGAGTTTTTTGCGGCGCTAGTGGCTCGCATTTTCCACAACAGTAGGCT